>VXBB01007903.1:110081-132731 GCA_013399915.1 Illadopsis cleaveri
CACAATGAACTAGAAACATACTGGATTTAGAAGGAACTCTGCTGCAGGCAAGTGATGCCATCTGCTGTTGATCATTTAGAGAATACTAAACCAGATGATTCCTCAGATTTGTGACACTCTCTTTTTCCATTTTATTTCTGTAATTAGTATCTTCTTTGAACATAAATTTCAATATATTTTTTCCAAAAGGCATTCCATAAAGCATTAGAGTGATCTGGATACCTGTTTTCTGTTTGTAACTCAGATTTCTGGTTTTCTGTATTTCAAAGTAAGAAAAACAGAGCGGTTGTGAAGATATGTTAGAATGAGAAGAGGCAAGGAACAATGTATTTGCTTTTCCTCAAAAAATATTACAAATCACCGATTTAAACTGAAGATGTACTTAAAATTTCACTGTGATTTGGATAAGAGCTATATCGCATTAACAATTACTGAAAAAATCCATACATTTNTTGATAAAATGTGTTCAGGAAGCAGTATTCTAGCAAAAAGAACTTTGCAATTTTTTCACTTCAGATTTTTTAATCCCGCTTTGGTCTCCACTTGACTTTGTGAACTAGTGTTACTTTTGTTTTGTTTTTTCCCCTCTTTGAAAAGCCCTTTTTTCTGCTTGGGGAAGCAGGGATTTCTCCATGAAGTCTTCCTTAGGCATTTACTATTGTGCATTAGCAGCTGCACAGACATACTACTTGTTTCTGAGTCTTGAATAATGCAAGATGAATTGCAAAAGGCTGCACACACACTACTTTGGGTAGGTCTGCAGCTAAATTATATGCCCAGACTTTGGAATGATGACAACTTTGGTGCACTGGGGCTCTTCAGCATGCATCAAGGGACTGCCTTCTCAGCACACAGCCTCACCCTATGCTCAGCCTCATGTACTGTGGTTGCAGTTGTCACACTATTCCCAAGTACCAAACGCTGCTTTGTTGGTGTTGGGGTTTTATTTTGAGAGGGCGTGTAAACGCATACGTGTGGATAGTGCTGTTTCACCACAGTCACAACTCCAGAACTGTTGGAAATAATTGGAAGCTGCTGTATAAACATGGCACTTTAAAATATTTTGCCACTCAACCATTTGCCGTGCTGCCAAGGTTACCAACAGTACATTTGCAATTATCTGTCTTGCCATGATAGACAGAGATATGAAGTGTCAACTTCTCTTTGCTCACACAATAAATGCAAACTTGTTTTCTTCTGAAATGGGAAAGCAGTTTCTTCAACAACTTTGAGCACAGAATTTAATATGCCAGTATTTGAATTCTTACGCCAGATCTGCTGCCAGGAAACGTTCATGATGAAAGTACTCTTATGAAAGATAAGAACAAGATAAAAAATGGAATATAAGAGAAAAGAAGACCTTCTATGTTAAAACACAAATAATTCAGTGTACTGTTTCTCTGATTGTTAAAAATTATATGGAAAATGTAAATGTAGATCTATAAATATTCCCATCAAGGAGAAAATTCTATTCAATGGCAGCCAACACTTCAGTATATGTTAAATTTTAAAGCATGAATTTAAACAGCATTTAACTGGTAATACTGGAAGGATTCTGGATTAAGGAATGCTTCATTTAATACTGTGCCAAGATGAGATCCTAATGCCCAGATAATGGTTTCAAATATTTAATTAATTGTTCAGAAACAGAATGATAAAGCAATTAGAAAAATTACAACAGATTTTGTACTCTGTTGAAATTGGATGGAATTTTTCCAGTGGAAGCCTGACAGAACTGGTATCTCCCACAGTTAGTGACTGACCTTGTAAGGCACTGATGATGCTGTTAAGAGTAGCTACTGTTTGGTATTTGACCTCTCACTAGAGCAAACCTCCATGTACCACGCAGCTCACAGTAAGTGTGAAGTCTTTCCTTATGTGACTGTGCAGCAAGTGCAGCGCTTGAAAGAGCGACCAAACATGGGTCGTGAGAAGGACACACTCTTAATTGCATGGCCCCGCACAATTAACTTGGCAATGCCATTGGCTGATTTCAGCGAAGGGCACAGAATCAAAATGGTCCCTTTCTGACTAGAGAGCAGTGTTCCACAATGTTGAGAAATACTGAGCATTAGTAAAACCATTTCCATTAACTGGCAGTTTTCAGTCCCAAACTTACAAAAAACCAGGCAAGAAATCAAAACCAAAATCCCAGTATATGTGGAATTCTAAGAGCTCATGCTGAAGCCTTTCTAATGTATAAATTCATTACCTCATGTTTTCATTTCTCTTAAGATATATGAACATATTGTCAACACAGTCTGGCTTTATAAGATTCAGTGAGAAGCAGAAGTAATTTTCTGAGACCAATATAAGCCAAGCTAAACAGAACGAAGATAGGCAAAGTGTCTATCAGAAAAAATGGCAGCCATGTGGGATTTCTTAATCAAACAGTATTTAGGAAAATAATCAGGAAAGAAGCACTTAAAACTCATCATTAAATTCTAAGCTTTAGCTGTGCTTCGTTAGAAACCTACAGAAGAGAAATACTGAAATATGCTATTGAAACAGGTCTCAGAGCGGTGGGCCTAATGGGGACACAAAGGCACTCCTCCTGGCCATCCTGGCTACAGATCAGCACAAGTGCAACTTTTATTTACATCCACGAAGATAGGTATGAAGTGTGTATTTTCTTTTCTCAGAAACACTGCAAAAATGAAAAATGTTTTTGGATTGGTCTAACATTAATTTTGAACCATGTAGGCTTCTCTGGTACTCCTAATTTTTGTGGGCATAGAAATTAGCATTATATGAAAGGCTCATAATCAGCCGCGCTTCTATCTTTAAATATCTTCTAAAATTAATCTCTAGATCCCCTTGTGAAGCACTGTTTACTGATATAAGTTAGTAACACTCAGGTTTTTTGCTCAAGAAGAGCTTATTAACTGATTCCACTTGTGACATGACATGGCAAGACATAGCAACAGGAGTTGCTATGTGCTGTTACATGTTAGGGCTTAGAATTCCAGCAAATTGACATTAAAAATCAATTTCAAAAACAAAAAAATATGAAAAAATTATGATAAAAATGTAATATTCACACATATTATTTAGAAAGTACTGTAACAATAATAAACCAGAATATTTCAAAACAATGCTTTTCCTTGAAAGACTCAAGTATATTGTAAAATTACTACGTATTTTTAGAGATAGTAAGTATTGGTACACCTATTTAATAAGTGATTCATCTGAAACATCAGTCAGAGGTTGAATGAGATTTTCCAGACTTTTCCCAAAATGTGGAAGTTTGAAAAAAATATTATTTTTGTTAGCAGTATTTATTACAGATATGCCACAGATCTAAAGGTCAGTGAATTCCAGTGGGCTTGTTATATGTACATTCAAGACTCTGCCATGAGGAGTTCTCAAATAGTTAATATGACAGCAGCAAATCAGACGTTAATTTCATTACTGTTTGGAGATAGGCTATGAGGAAAAAAACCCCAAGAAACAGAAACACTGAAAAAAGGGACGACAAAGGAGAAAAGGGCATGAGAAAATCTGGAGTGAAGCAAAGGTAACAGTAAAGTCAAAAAAGAGTCTACACTTCAGTTCTGTGGGCTTTTCAAAATCCCCACAGTTGCTGTTTCTAGAGATGTACCTTGCTGCTGGATCCTCCGGCTGATTACTCCCTGAGAAAATCACTTGCAAAGTAAAGGTGTGAAAAGCTTTTTGTGTTCAACAATGAGAGCAGATCTTCTGAAAGAAGGACAAAATGGGGCAAGAGAAGGGCATGATGTCAGATATTTCTGGCAGGAACACCGAATTTTCTGCAAAAGGTCGGCTCTGATTCTGCAGCATTTCTAAAGAGGCCCTGCCAATGTAATTCAGACCCCAAATCTCTTTGATAACATATGTTGTTTTCCTTCACTTAAATTTCTCATGTAAAGGGTTGTATACCTCAGTACAGGAATGTGAAACAGGTTGGTTATTTATCATTGCTACAGACAAATAGCCTTACCTGTAACTGGAATACTCCATTATTAAAGAGACAGACTTTGAGAAAAAACTCTCTAAAATTTAACTGTAGTGGAATGCTGTTACTGTACAGCAGAGAACATTGCACTGAAGGACCTGAATTACCTGAATTAATAACTCAGTTTTTGGTATCATTTTCCAGGTTCCGGGAACCCATAATGGGAGTGATGAATGCAGAGGGCATGTTAAAATTGGAGGTAAACCACCTTAAGCCTGGAAGCCACTTTAACCCTAGACCAAGGTACTGTGCAGGTGAATTTACAGGTTGAATATATAAAATGCTGAGGAATAGCCAGCCTTTACCTGAGTTCTGAATCTCTGCTTCTCTGTGTCTTTACGTGTTTTATCTGCTTAAAACATAGGAAAAAAATATGGCAGCAAGGATTAGAATACCATAAAATAAGTTCCCTAACAGTTTTCAGTGTTTACCTGCAATGGCACTGCTTGAAGCCCAAGCACAGAGCAGACCTCAACACTATTTTGCTTCCTCATGCAAAATACTCTTTCCACTGGGTTAGATGATGGCAATGTACTCCTAATTCTCCACAACTACCTCACAGCTTCAGGTCATGCCACAGAGGAAAAGCTATGCTGCTTTACGTCTCCCAGGGAGAATATTGCTGTCTGTGGTGATCCTCAAGCACGGGCAGCACCCCTGGCTGCAGGGCTGGGACATGGCTTCCCTGCCACAGGAAGGACCCTTTATGGAAGTGGTAGGCTTACCTGTCTGGCTTACCCAGCAGTATCCCTTGAGTATCTCAGTAGCAGCAGCACTGCACTGCAAGGGGCTAACTCAGTGTCAGATGGAAGAAAGGGGCAAATAACTGACTGACAAAGATGATGTCTTTTAGCACCCACTTTCCCCTTTTCTCACCTTCCTCCCTTTTCTGGGACACAGGTGCAAGTGGCCTAGAAATTGACTCAGCTTCAGCTGTGGCTAAAAGAAAGTGTTTTGTGAGGAGCCCAGTGAGGAGCCAGTCAGTGTCTGTCAAGCTCTGAGGATGCTGTGCCAGCACCTCTGGGAACAATGTTGTCAGAGCCTGGACAAGCAATAATGTCCTTCTGACTGCTGGTGAGGTTTATCATTAAGCAAGTTGTTATAAGCTCTTCCGCTTTGTCAAAACTAAATTATGCTGTATTACTGCAGATGTAGAACTTCCAGAATTTTCAGAATTGCTGTTCTGAACATAGAAAAATAATAGAGTAATAAATTCACTTTTAGGTCTGTTTGCCCTTTACTAAATCTGGCCTCCAGTTATGACAGAGATATCTATAAAGGGAGACAATAATACCTAGTATCTTCAAGTCCCAAACACCTATTAAAGCACTTCCAAAGACATAGGCACAAAGAAAAAGTCAGTCTATAGAGGTCAGCTATTTTGAGAGTTCCAGCCTTAGTAAATAACCTTGTTTTTCTTCCATTATTTGCTTTCTGAACTTGAGGTATCTGACCTAAACAATTTCATTTTCAACATGCAACTTGAATTGAGTAAGCAGATTTTATTCTTAATAAGCAAACCTACCTTAACTCAGTTTCACAGAAAATAGCTTCACATTTTTGCTCTCCCTTTCCATCATTTTAGATTAATGTTGATTGTATAATCTGAGAGATTTCTTTTACAAGGAATCTATCCAGAACAACACATGTGCATCTTACCCTCTTGGGAAAGGAGTAAGCTAAGGTGTACTTAGTGCAGTATCACACACTACCTAGTCCTTAAGGGATACGTTAAACTACCCACATCTGAGCTTGTTTATCAAAACATTCCCATTCCCATGCAGACCAACTCCCATGAGTCAAAATGGGATTTGAGTCACTGGAACAGGTGTAGTCTCTGATACATGGTACTAAGTCTGCAATCACTTTAGGATGTAGAAATCAGTGAATATATGCCAAAGAAAGCGTAATAAACACTGTCATAATTTGCTTCTAGAATCTGATACACTCAAAATTACAAGAAAATTTTAAGCATGGAAGGAAATTCCAGTAAATGTTTACAGAAGCTGAATGTCAAAGTTGAGGGAAAATGAGACTTTATATGAGAAGAATGCTCGGTAATCCTGAGAAGCTCCCCTTTCAAGGGAGACAAAGCTCTCCCTGACTTTACTCATTTCTGACAGTCACAGTTAAATCATCAGGACAACTTCCTAAGTAAAGTACTATTAAATGATTGTAAAAATTGTGGGTTCCAGCATGCCACATTGAAACAACTTACTGAGATGTTTTTAGTACAGCCTGTAAGAGCAAAATAATGTTTTATATTTCTAGGAGTTTTCTGAAGTGGAGGATCTCAGTATTTTTTACTTGACAGGATTTTTAGGGTCAGAACTTTAAGCTTTACTATTTAAAACATCTGCAAAGTTTTATCAAGAAACCATAAAACCTTATATGATTTAGAGGGCATTATTCTACTGGTATTATCATATACAACAGTATTGATTCTTGCAGTGAATATTGACCGGTTTCCTTGTTTTCTTACATATCATAACATTTTTTTTGAAATTTAACTACACTTTTACCAGGCCACATTCTGGTTATCATGCTGCAGCCTCTGTGAAGCACTTACCTTATTTCTTAACTTTCATCTGGCAGTTGAAACAACGCTAACAACTCCAAGAGAGGTTGGGCACAGCCAGCACTGCCTGTGATTCAGAGCCCCATGATCGACATTATCACCCTCCCCACGTCTGATACATACCCTGAGAGAAGTACCATGGCAGTGACTGCAAAGATGTCTAGGAGTGACAGAGGTCTCCATAAATGCTGCTCAATCCATATCTAGCTGGGGCAGACCTCTGGTTTGTTGCTCTATCTGCTGGCATAAAGTTGGTTTTGAATCACCATTATAAAAATTCTTCCCTGTTGAGCCAAGGATTGCTGTGCCTCATTTCTGCTAGGCCAATACTGACACTGCCAGCAAAGCTTTATTTAACATCTGCAGTTAAACAGTTAAAATTATTTCTGTTATGCCTATCTTAATACAGCTTTCATTAACTTATAGGTCTGGAGTCTTCTTTTCACTTAATCTGTAAAATATTTTGAGGCAGTCTTTTTTTGTTTGTGTGCTTTAGAAAGCAGATAAAAATTTTGTAGGGTTGTAATTCAGGGAAAATTCAGACAGTTCAATAAAAAAATTGCCACAGTTGGGTGTCAGCAGAATGTTTTAAAACTGCGTTAGGAAATGATCTAATATTAATTAGCTCTGAGAAATAACTATTTGGTGCCTATTGAAAACTGTAGACTGCAAAGGAAAACAAAGTAGAAAATACATAAAATTAAGAACTTAAAGCAACACTATGATAGTCTTTTTGTGCACAGGATTGCCATTAGGATGTGATTTTTAACTGATTTTCTCAACCTTCCATGAACTAAGGGGAACTTAAAATTAACAACTATTTTATAAAAGTAAGAGATGCATCATGAGTGTCAAATAAACTTCTTCTTTGAATTTTCCCAAGGAGATTTATGATGACTTTGTCACAGGCTGGAAGAGACACCTAGAACTAATTTGGTCCAAGCCTCCTGTTCAAAGCAGTTTCAGCTACAGAGGGCTACTGAGGGCCATGATCAGTTGAATTCTCAGTATCTCCAAGGATGGAGACTCCAGAACCTCTCAGTGCACCTGGTCTAGTATTCTACCTGCCTCACAGTAAAGGAGTTTAAAATTTTTTTTAATCAATTTTTCTTGGTATTTCAATTTTTACCTGCTGTCCTATCACTGTATATCACTGAGAATAGTCTGGCTGTGCCTTCTTTACACTATTCCATCAGGTATTTTTTACACATATTGGTAACATCCTCCTCCCAGCCTTCAAGCAATCCCAGGTCTAGCAGCCTTGCCTTGTATGTGGGATGCTGCCTAACCATCTTTAAGGTAGCTGACTAGACCTGCTTTGGATCTCCCTTCCTCCTTTCTACTAGGGAGCCCACTGCTGGACCCAGTATTCCACATATGGCCCCAACAGTCCTGAGCACAAAGGAAGGATGAGCTCCATCGACCTGCTGGCAGCATTTCCTAAGGCAGCACAGGAGGCTGCTGGCCCTCTTTGCACAAAGGCACTGGCTCGTGTTCAACCTGGTGCTCACTAGAAACCTCAAGATCCTCTTCTGCAGAGCTGCTGTCCCAGTGTGTATCAGTGTAGAGGTTTATTCCTCCTTAGATTTTGGATTTTGCAACACCAGTCAGAAAAACAGACAAAAAATCACTTTCAGAGCCATGCTCACACAGATGTACATTGCCATGCACCCCTGAGCTCCTCACACTGTTTTGTTTCATGCAAAAAAAGCCACTGCCAACATATATATCAGACTGTCACAGAGCTACTGCCAGTTCTAGTCTCAGTGTGCCAAGTGGACACATTATGTAAGCATATCAAGTGCTTGAGAACATGTAAGGACATTTACAAAAGTGTGTGCACAGTTGTGCAGACCTGTATCTTAAAATACAGTTCTGAGTTATCTTTCTGTTGACATCCCAGACTTGGTGGGCTCCACGTACAAAACCAGCTCCCTGTTTGATGAATTCTAATAGATCACCACTCTATCATTCCATAAAGCAGACTCCATTCCATAACAGAGATATGCATCTTTTCCCCTCCATCTTCTAACTGTTACAAATATTTTTCCTTTCTTTTTCTTTGGAAAAAATCATGCTGACTCATTTTCTTGTTGCTGTACTTTCTCCGGTTTTGACCATGAAAACTAACACTACAAGGATGCACAATGTAAATACTTTGAGATTTTTAATTTCTGCTACATTATACAGCAGAAAATGTGATGAAATGATCAAACCTTACTCCCTTTCTGCAGAACACAGCTCATTAAAAATCACTAACAACTTCCAATACACGAGTAGGAATTGACCTGAAGTCCTGAGAAAACCAACACTGAAAGGAAGGTTTACTTTGATTTGCATTCCTAACAGAACATTAACAAAATAAGGATATTTCAATTTAGATTATTTTCATTTCTAGTCTTTATTCCTCTTTGCTAAAATCCCATTATTTCTGTAAGGAAAACATATCAGAGCAAGTAAAGAAGAGGATGTAGTATCTATGAGGCCCTATTAAGCTGGAGACTTAATTTCAAGTTTCCTTTTCCAGTAGTATTTTTTTAGTAAATAGGTTTTTAAATACTTCAGTATAAAGATGTCCTTATTCAATCTCAGCATTTTTTGAGATCTTAATATTTAGAGAAATCACATTTGTCAGATTCAGATTGTTCAGATGCAGCCTTTGCTTACTGAGTGCCAGGCAGCAGCAAGTATGTGAGAGAAGGCACCTTTTTATCTTTGAATTTTTGTATCTTTGCTTATTTTTTTATGAAATCTCTGCAACCAGCAGCTGCCAGGAATGAGCTAGATGGGGCAATAAGGTCTAATCCAGTGTAGACTTCTTATGATTTTATGCTTCCTTGCTACCTCATTTTTTTTTTCACTATGTCCTTTATCTTTCTCAGTTTTTAAAACGTGTGACTTCCTCTGTTTCTATAGCTGAACCTGCTTTTGTTGGAATATCAGTGTATCCTTTTTCTACAAGTACACTTGCAGCTTTCTCCTGTTCACATTACACCACTGTCGTACTCTAGGGTATGCCTAATATTCCAGAACTGATATGCCCATGACCAAGGCATTTTTTGTCCTCATGATTTCTATCCTGCTCAGTTTCTAATGCATTATCTCCACCCCAGCATTTCTTTCCCCTCCCACAATTTCCGTATTTCTTCCCAGAGCTCTCTTCCCCAGCACTAGAGGATTTATTTTTGTTTCTTTCCTTCCAAGTCTTCCCATTTCTCCTCTTTGTTACTTTGCTTAGACTTGTAGGACAAGCGAATTGGAAAGGAAATAGGTGCCTCTTATAATTGTCCAAGTCAGGCGTGTATTTAAGAGTCTCAAATGCACTAGTACCAATAGGAGTTGGACTAGGTGATCCCTAGATTATTGCCAACAATTCCTTGGTTCTGTGAAATCTCAGCATATTCGAAAGTATATTCAATGTTATATTAATATAACATTGAGGCGTCTGCTAATGTTCCAAGGAAAACACAGCACAAACAAGATAAACAAACTTAGTATTCCCTTAGACAGTGACATCAACTTCTCAAAAGGAAGAGTGCCCTGCAACACCTCAGGTAGATCACTCAGAGACTAACTGAACATTACTGATGGCTGTAATTACTAATATGCTCTTCCCCCGTGAAATGTTATAGTCTGGTAACATAAAGAGCTACTTGCCATTATTCTTTCTAGGTGGGAAAGCAACACATTTTCTTTAATTAGTTTTGGAAGACAGGACTTGTCGTGTTACCCAGTGCAGTGCTGTGTATTTTGAACTAAAGCAGTGAACTAAATAAGCCTTCATCCCATATGCTGACTAACAGTGGTTTCTGAGCAACACACTACCCCTCCTGACTATTTAATACTGAGGATGATTTAATGCATTCCTGTCCCTAAGCATTTTTCTTCCTGATACTTTTTCTTCCTATCCAATTATATTCCTATTCCAGATCCTATTTCATATGCACTGCATCAGTCTTTTTGCTGAAGTAAAGACTAAATCTCTGAGACTATTTATTACTCCTCTCCTTCTATTTCTTTTCTTGCTGTATCTTCATTTCCCACCTTTCCTCACAAACACACCAATGTCTGCCTATGGCTTTCCTCAGCTACAGCAGGGTGGGGATGAGAAGCACATCTTGTAAAACATTTGTCAAACCAAACAAGTAATTTCCAGAGACTTTCTAACACCTACCAGTTGTTATGGATATCACAGTATTATCAGAGTTATTTAAAACAGTTTTAGATTAGCCAAATGTCAATCTCGCAGCAACTGCACAACCTTCAGGACATCTTTGTGTATATGACAGACTTCCAGCTGCGAAATGATTGCTTAAAAAACCTGTGTACTTTCTAAGTGAGCATGTATCAGTTGTTTTCTTTACAGTGGAAATACATTTAAAAGTTACAAGGTTCAGCTATTCAAATGCATTATTTTGGTTTATATTAGGTTTTTTTTTGAGTCTGAAAGCACACAAGAAAAATCTCACTAGCTTGTTTTCATATTTTTCAATGTACTGGTTAGAAAGAACTATGTCTACTCATTGCTGTTTTTTTTAAAGTTCCCAACGACTTTAATATTTTAGAGGCATTTATTTTGTTTGAGGAACAAATCAGAGGTCACAGAACCAACTTAAGTGACTTTGCACAATGTCTTACTTGAAAATGGTGACCATTCTACTTAAACATCCAATTAGTATTTTCTTCTGTTTGGTTTGTTAGTTTGGGCTCTCCTTATATATCAACTCTGATGAAAGAAATTCAATGGGGATTAGGCAAAGCTACAAAAAAAAGAAGGGTGGGTTTTTTTTTCTAGTGGTGCACAATGGCTTATGGTAGATAAGACAGATGCAGAAAGTTCTAACAAAGTGTAATCAGAAAGACACGACTCAGGGGGTACATGTATAAATATAATTGCCCCAGTCACCATACTGTGAAGAACCCACATGGAATTAGCAGCACGAATTCCCATTTTTTAGGAAACAGCTATTTATGCTGGTTGATCTTCCATAGAGGCATATTCTCAAGTACGTGCTAATACATTCTGTCACCATGGAAAGGAATGTACATAATGTAATACCAAAGAATAAATTAAAACATTATATGCTGGCAAACTGTTCATTCTTATTGCAACACAAACAAGGGCTTAAAAACATACAGAAGGTAAACAAAAGTTTTCGGACTAGTATTTGTGTTCCCCTCACTCAATTTTCACCTTATTTTGATTTAATTTTGTTGAGTCTCTAGTTGAGCTGAGCTAGTTGTCTCTGAACTATTCAATTAGGTATACTCAATGAAAGACTGGGCAGAAAGCTCTTGTTATTTCACCCTTGAAGGGCACGGCTTCCCGCTTCATCTGTAGTGATACATAGTAAAATCCTGTTTGCCTTACATAAAAGCATCCAGTGAAATCAGAAGGATACGTTCCTGGTAAGGGGACCAGGACTTGATCCAAAATTGTACTATCATAAGGATATGGACATTCTGCAAAATTTGTGGTCATACGCCTCAACGCCTAAAACAGAAACCCAAATTAATGCTTTCCCTGAAAGTTTCCATTATGTAGTATTTAACAAAGATTTGCACATGAATACGGCTTTAATTAAACATAATTTGCCTCCTACCCAGAAATTGCAGCTAGTTTTTGATGAGCCTGAGAGGCCATCTCACATCCCCGGGTTCGAGTTTTGTGCAATTCCGCATGCAGAGAAGGACAAGTGACAGAGACATCCCCAATAGAAATGACCAGCTCCCGGTAGAGAGCCACCTGGGTATTGAACTCCTGGACAAGCTGAAAAACAAAAAAAGATTTACATACATGAGAATTTTTAACTACATTGGGAAAAAACAATCCAGTTTTTTAAAAGCATGCCCAGTCTAGGGCTTGTTCCTGCTGCTCACAATTTTGTAGCACACAGGATCAAGAGCACACGATTCAGTAAATGACTAGAGCCTCCATGGCAGCTGCTTCTTCTGTGAGCTATAAATGTTCATCTGTAGGAAAGCAGTGTTTCTGCTTTTAATATCTGAAAGTGTTTGAGTTATTAGTATTAAATATTAAGCAGACAAAAAAACATCTGTTTTACTAGTAGCATGAGGTTATTTTTTGCTATCATGAAAGGCGAAAATATCTCCAGAAATTATTGCCTTTGCTCCTCCTGCTTCCTGATTAACAGCATATTCAGGGACTGGAATGTAGCATTTGCTTTTAAATTGGCAATTTTGCTAATTTATTTTGTAATGATTTCTGTTCTGCCACTTTCCTTCAACCCAGATTTCTAACTTAAAACTCATCTGCTGTTACTGGCTGAGAAGATGTACCAGATAGGCACTTTCCTGTTAAAATTCCAGAAAGCACCTTTTCTAAAGTGCATGTGGGAAAAAGAAACAAACAAGTAAGTAAACACTACAACCTGTACAGAAATCCAATATCCAGCAGATGCATATGGATGTGACTGGATAAATGGGTAATTTCAGAGTGATGGAAAGATCATTATTGTTTAGTTCCACTGATCACGTACTTGGAATTATATTTTAAGGAAATGAAGCATTTGCTGTCTTCCGAAAGAACGCACATAAGACCATTTGCTCCACATGGTGGCGGGGGTGGAAGGACTGGAGTAATGGAACAGAATATTTATTTATCTGTGTTTTGACCTCAATTTCCAAACTACATAAAAACAGACAAGAGTAATTGCTCATAATTCTGCAGTCATCATTACCACCAGAAGTTCAATACACCCCAACATAAAAACAGGCTAAGAACCTGTAGTCTATCAGAGCAGACTAATTTTTAAAGTCAAGCCCTCAGATTCTCACGCTCAGGAAATAAACAAGTCACTTCTGCAGTATTACATTCATACCCTTCATGCATCCTAGTGCAATTAACTGTATAGCTGAGAACCGGTATCAAAAACAGTTTTGGCCATGCTTTCTTAAATTTCATTTTAAGAATAGCAAATAGGTTCCTCTGCTTCAGGAGCAGCAAGTCAATCCAAGTGCATTTCAGTACATCTGCACCCTCCCACACCCAGATCCCAAACAAACCCAAAAGCACACATCAAACAAAGCCCTAGGCACAATATTTGCTAAATAAGTCTTCAACTCTTATCATTCTGTAGCTTAAGAGAATGCATGAAGGCAATGGTGAGGAAAAAAAATTGTACTATGTTGTGTCATAGTTGATTATTCTGCATTAGGAAGAAAAGTGTCGCATCCTGCAACTGATAACTGGTTGCACCAGACAAATTTTGCCAATTCTCACCTGACATCCTCGTTTAAACAGTCTTATCCAGCCACCCTAGCACTGCCCAGGAAAACAAAACCACACATATGTTGCTGAATTGGAACAGGGAACAAGAAAAAAACCACACTGATTTCACCTCCTACCTGAATCCTACCACAACTTGATAACTCACCTATAAAACATAGATTATTTCTAATCAGTTAATTCTCGCAACTTCTCTGTAACTAACCACATTATGCTGTTGGGAATGAGAAAAAAGGCAGAACCCAGTAAGATCCACTTGTTGGGTATATTTATAGAGCTACTGTGGCAGCTTTTGTTCCTCCATGCACTGGGAATTGCTCCCAATCTTGAAGCATCCGAGTGGATAATCTGCCAGCACAGTTTTCAGCACTAGAGGGAAAAAAAAAAATTGCCAGAATCCAGCAGAATAGAAGTAGCAGGTCCATTTTCAATGCTACTGGACAGAGCTTCAGCCAGGTATGGATTTGTCAAGAAAAGTAACAGCAACTTCATTTTTTTTTCAACATCTGTCACTAGCTAGAGGGGCAATTTCGAGGCCCAGTGTCAGGCTGACTGTAACTCAAGGAGCCTGAAAGGGGGCATATGGTGTTGATTTGGAGGAAAGTGTCAGGATGCAAGCATCTTGAACATGAGTGGGGAAAAATACCAGAATTTGACAGTCCATAAATAACACAGACGTTACTGGTGCTTCACCTGAGGTATCACAACTGCAAACAGCTACTTTGGGAAAACTGGTAACAGGTGCCATATATATCAGGGACAGAACTTCAGGGCCTCAAATTCTGTGTCCTGATTTAGAAGGATATTAGGGCAAGCATGTGGTTGCTGCACAAGACAGCAAGTAGACAGTGCAGTGATTCATCGGAGGAAACTATTTACCCATTTAGGCTTCAGTGAGCCCAAATCTGGGTAGAGATTTGTACGGATCTACCAAAAAGCATCTCCGTCTGCTTTGCGGTGTGTGTACCGGGGCGAGGACTCTGCTCCCGCAGGACTGTCCAGGCGCCCGGCTCCGCTCCCCGTCCCGCAGCTCCCGCAACTCCCGTCTTTCCTGCCGGCTCCCGCTTTGGAACCGCGACGAGTTGGGGTCCAGGACAGCACCCCGGCGGGGACTGCGGGTTTAAAAACAGTGCAACTGCACGTGATGGGAATAGTTAAGGTGGCGGGAGGAGCGGCACCGCTGCCCGCGCCGGGAGAGCTCGGACAAGGTAAAAAAAACTACGGCAAGCCCGCCCGGGGTACCCACCATCTTACAGTCGTCCAGGGCTCTTTGGATCTGGTAGGCGCTATCGGAGCCGCTGCCCCGGCGTTCGCTGTCGCGGCCGTGCGGCGAGGTCCTGCTGCCCTGGAAGATGGAGGCGGCGGAGCGGGGGCGCTTCCTGCGCCCGCTCGGTGCAGCGCTCNGCGCTGTGAGGGGGCCGGGTCAGCGCCGGGCCCCGCCGGGCCGAGCCTGGTGATCCGCCGCCCTGATGGGAGCACTGTAGGGCACCGTTCGTCCCGCTTTGCCGAAGTTGATATCGGTCTTCAAGAGGCGTGCTCAGGCATCCCTTTTCTTTTTGAAAAAGACTTGGTTCGCTGCTCAAATTTTATCAAATTTAGTCAAATGTTAGAGAGCGTCCCAACGAGGGTATGAGGAGGGTGGAGGTTCTGGAGGGGAAGCCGTATGAGGAGCAGCTGAGGTCATTGGTTTGTTCCGCGGGAGAAGAGATTCAGGAGAGACCTCATTGTGGTCTTCCCCTCCTGAGGCGAGGCAAAGGGGCAGGGGCCAATCCCATCACTCTCACAACCCGTGCCAGGACTTGAGGAAATGGCTTGAAGCTGGGTCAGGGGAGATTTAGGTTGGATATCGGAAAATTTTTCACCCAGAGAGTAGTGAGCACTGGAACAGGTTTGCCAGGGAAGTGTCACAGCATCAAGCCTGACAGAGTTCAAGAAATGTTTGGACAACACTCCCATTCATGTGGTGGGATTCTTGTGTTGTCGTGCGCATGGCCAGGAGCAGATTCAGTGGTCCTGATAGGTCCCTTCCAACTCAGCATATCCTATGATACTATGACTTACCTGCTGTCTCTAAAAACTTCATATTTTGGGGCTCTAACACAAGGGTTGGTATGTGTGATGTGACAAGATTGTATTTGTTAATTGTAGGAAAGATTAAATAATAATGGGGTGGACAAACTCGTCTGTGCACCAGTACCACAGTGCAGTTGCAGTTCATCAGGCTGCTGCTCACAGTCCTCCAAGGACATGGGCGCTAGCCCTCCAAAGCAGAGGGCTGTGGGGCTGTGTCTGTTCTGTGTCTGTAGCTTCCTTCCCTAGGTGCTCTTGGGGACTGCACTGCCCCAGCACGAGCTATGGCCTGAGCTGGCTTCAGCTCCAGCTGGTCCTGTTCCTCTCTGTACCCAGGGAGCTATGGCTGCTTAGCTCACTCCTGGTATAATTTTCTTTATTCAGGCCGCTGAGTAAGAGCTTTTTTGTGTTTCGGTAATGTTCTTGAATCCAAAGCAACATCAAACACATCACACAGAGTAACCTAGTCTTGCCAAGGAGCTTGAATATGCCATCAATGGCACTCTGGCAGCTTGAGGAACTCTTTTCAGGCTGTGCTGAACATTACTGTAACACAGACAACCTGATACTCACTTTAATCTGGGTATGGCCTATGAATCTGCTTTGAAAGTCTTTTTTAGACTTTCTCTGCTATTTTCACAAAAATATAAGCTACTGGATATGTGGTTGTATGGATGGATTTGTAGCACTTGCAAGCACTGTCATCACATTAGTTAAAACTAAAATGACCTTGTAATTGTAACTTCACCTTTGTAAACATACTACTAGATTTGCAGCACTCAGCAGAGAAAAACTTGCAGTTTTTTAGTTCTATTTTAAGGAATCACTTATTTTTTCATAGCTAATTAAATTCTTTTATAGGAAATAAATGTATGAGATTATACTTTGAGCCAGGATATCATACTGCTACAATCTAGAGAAAAGACATTTCCTAAAGGCAAGAAAAATATTTTTAATTCTGGTAAAAAGCAAAATGAACACATCCTCTTCTCACATCTATGTAGGTGAGAAAAAATATATTTATAAAGAAAAATTAAATATAGCACTATGCCATACCACAGCTAGTGTTTTATTTGTTGCTTAAGGATCATTTTAATCAAATGTTGTAGTCTTTTTTCGGTATATTTCTAGTCGTATTAAGAGCTACTGCAATAGCAATAATGAAATAATGCTAATACTAAACCAACAACAATAACAATAAATCTATCAAAGAGTGCAGCATGTTTGCTTTTATGTTACCTGTCTTGGCCGAAGCTCTTGTGCCTTGAAATCAGCCCCAAAGTCCCACTGGCTTTTAAGAAAGATTATGATTTAGTTCCTGTTGATATATCTGCCCTATATAAAGCTGAGTCACAGCTCAGTTTTGTCTGTCAGCCAGCATCTAGAACAGTTTTGAAGTTCTAGTGACTTGCTTCACTTCACATGGTATGTTCAATATATCCACATTTGGAAGTGGATATGGTGATTCTGTAATTTGTAAGACTCCATGTTTTCATAATTGTTCTGGCTGACCTCTGAAATCATCTTGGAATGTGGTGAATTTGATGGCACTTAACCAGCATAACCCAGGGCTATGTTGGAGAAATATGCGAGTGCCAGGTATGTGGAGAGAACAGGTATCAGCTCAGTCTGGGATGCATAAGAAACAATGATTTTTGTAGGTGTCCCAGAAATGGGGATGGGGGAAAGAGCTCCAAGCTAAGCCACCACAAGTTGTTGCAGGGTGGACAGTGGAAGCAACAAGACTCAGTTTGAAAATATATATCACGAGGAAACTAAATGCTCTCTCTTGAAAGCAGAGGTATGTATGTTGAAAATTTTCCTGAAGAGAGAGACATGATTCTTTCTTCATGTCTGAATTAGTGTTTCTGTAAACTTTTTCCTACTCTAGCTTCATTTCCTGAATTATGGATTGTAGGAAGCAGGGGCTTGTTGCTCCCTACCATGGCATCCTCTCAAGACCACAGGCAGCTGACCTTGAGATAAGTTCAGAGGGTACATGGCCTGTTACAGTCAAATTCCTTGCAGCTCTGTAACTCATAATGAACCAAAAGTATATATATATGGGCTTTCCTCTGCCTAACCTGTATGGTAATTCCAAAAAATCAACTCACATGAACTTTTTTTAAAAAATTGTGAGTTTCTCTTGTTACATTTTGTTGTAATCTTTGTCTGATCCATTTATTGCTTTGGCTGTTGGCTTCTGATGATATTTCTCAACGGTGTGTAGAATGTAATGGTCTAGATAAGTTATGAAAGAGAGACTGATTTTCTGAGAAATTCTTGAGATGTCCTTGTAGGGGGAAAAAGGGGAAAGAGATATGTAAAATTTAGGAGGAAAAAAGGCCATTTCTCTAGATACAGATATATAGAGAGAAGAGGAAACCAAGAAGCAAGAAGAAAAAAAGGAAAGTATTTCTGCATGATCTTTTTAAGACAGAAAAATAAACAGAAAGTTTAAAAATTAAATTGAGAATGAAAACAAAAAAATATAGACTTGCACATTTCTATAAAATATATTTTTTTTAAAGAAATTGAAGTGACTGTCTTTCTAAGTAAGTATGGTACATTTCAAACAGAGTGCAGATTTATACTCTTGTCCTGGGGTGACATGATGTTTGTATCCCCAATCGTCTGTTGGGTTTGTGTTGGGCCCTGTGTGCCTTTGGTGTTGGGTCTGGGAGCNGGAGGTTTCCTCCCAGATTTGCCCTAAACCACTACATGAAAATGCAGGGTGAGATCAGTGCCTGGAGATAAAGTACTTGATTTTTGTACCAGGCGTCCTGTGGAGTAAAACTGTCTAACTTTCACAAATAACAATATAGTAATGCATTTGAAAATCACAACTTTAATGACCATTTCTTTATCATAAATCATTTCATAAGACTGAGAAGTTAAGGTAAGGAGTGCCACAAGAGGGACTATTCCATACTGATTCCATAAAATCTTTTATGTATCCAGAGTGTCAGTCTTCCTGATTTCAGAGATTCTCCAGCAGAGATCCTCTAGCACCCTTTCTCTTCAGCCTGTGCTCAGTGCAGTGCTTACCAAGTCAAATTATTTTGTAACAAAGACATACATTAGTGTATTTTCAGTGTGTACCAGTCTAATACCAAGATATAGAAATATATAATACCCTGTTGTGGTGGCTAAGAGCTGGCCTGGAGGCCTCACAGTCATAAATAATCCAAATTATAATTTTATAACTGAAATGTGACTAAGTATATAACTACCTTGGTTATATAACTCAGCCAGTCTGGGCTGTTGGGGAGCAGGTCTAGGCTGTAGGGGACATGGGCAGCTGTTAGCCAGTTAGCTGGGTGGCAACTAATTCAGGCAATCAGGACTTACCGCGTGGACTTTCAAAACCATATAAGGAGAACAAAACTCAATAAAAGTTGGCTGTTGTGACATGAATCTCGGTGTGTTCTGTTGCTTGCCTGTCTCCGAAACTACGACAAGTGGTGACCTGCCGACGTGATCCAACAGCGGCTGTGGGTAGAGTGAGGAGACAGAGGGCAGTGGGTATAGCTGCCTGCAGCTTGTAGAGCTGCAGAGAGTGGTGTGGAGAGCTGTGCTGGTCCTGGTGGAGCAGCAGGTATAGCTGGGAGCAGCCTGTACAGCTGCAGAGAGCGGTGTGGAAAGCGTTGGTCTGGATGCTTCGGAGATAGAAGATACCGCCAGGAAGCATGGGAGCACGGGCTCCGGTGGAAGAAGACCCTATGGTAAAGGTATGGACCCTCTCTTTAAGGAAATGGGCGATAAAACATGATGAGTGGGCTTTGCTAGCCTTGTTAACGTGGTCCAAGAATCAGGGGTTGGACATGACTGAAGGAGCCGCCCTTGACTAAAGAACATGGGAGCAGGCTGGCAGATTTATAATTGATGCAGCCTCCATAGGCAATAATACCGTCATTAATGTTATGAAGCCCTGGAGGCTCATCATGGACTTACTGAGGCAGTTGAAGACCAAGCATGACGCAAAGACAGCGGTGGGGATGACATGGGCACTGCCTACCAAGGTGTGGGGTGAGAACAGGGCAGCAGGAGGAGCAGAGGGAGACGTGGGTGCCACACTGGGTGCGTGGGAGAGGAGTTCGAGTGAGACAGTCGCGCAAAGCCACGCTGCTGCCTGACGCTGTTTTACACTATAACGGTACAGACTCTGAACTTCAGAAGGCTGAAAATGACTTTTATTTTTGGGATGTGTCTCCCTTATATACTATTTTACACAGACCAGTCTGATTGGTGACAAAAAGGCAAACCTTTTCAATTACATTGGTCAGACCAGAGGGACATCAAGAAGTCCCTCCTAGGAAAAGGAATGAAAAACAAAGTTACAGCTGCAAAAACATGTCTCTTGTTTCCCAGAAAATTCCTTGGGAAAAGAATTTCACAAAACTAAAACATCTTAGGCACGAACCAGGGCTACAGCCGCCCTGTACCGGCATACCCCGCCAGTGGGGCATCCTGCAGTCATGTGAAGCCATGCTGCTGCCCCGTGCCAGAACACCTTGCCAGCAAAGCATCCTGCAGCCAAGACAAGCTGCTGTGGTGCCATGCCTAGCCACTGCAAATCTGCATCAAGCCGTGGAGCTGTGTCTGCTACTGAGCCGTGCCATGACGCTGTGTCAGGTGAGTGCTCTGCAATCACACCAGACCATGCTGGCCCTGCAGCCAGTGCGTGGCCCCTTCAGAAATGGAGTGCTCTGCAACCACACCAAGTGCACATGCTGAAATGCCCCTTTGTCACCACGGACGCGCTCGGACCGCCTCCTCCTGGGGCTGATTGACTTGGGTCCGAGACTGTGCCTATGACGCAGCCTCTGTGGGGCATACCCACTCACCGCTGCTATTCACGGGTGGACTCCAGAGATATGTCACCACGGATACCTGGATGCCATACCAACATCATTTCTGGAAGTAGCTGCAGGACAGGAGTTCCCCAAGTCACAGAGCTGGAACAGCCCCTGGGACAAATACCAATAAGGGACTTGAAAGACACCTACAGAGGGAATCTGAGTCATTGTTCTCCTGCCGAACTCCAAGAGAACACCACCATCGCTGTCATGCTGATAGCTGCGCCTGATCCAGTCAGCGTCTGGCAACAGGCAAAGTGGGCAGTTGTTGTGAGTGGGGATTTTGAGGGAGCAGACAAAATTGACGTGTCCATGGCAGGTGGATGGGAGCCTGGGGCTGGGATGGTTGAAGTATACCCAGTGCTTAGAGGCAGCAGAGCTGTGCCCAATAGATATACACCCTTCCAGTGGCCAGTTCTTTTCCAACTACGACAGCTTGTTGCAAAGCATGGACTGGGGTCTCCTGCAGTTGCCAATATGCTGCAGTTTTTAGCCACTGAAACAGTAACACCCTTTGATGTTAGGCAGCTAGCAAAATTGATCTATACCCCAGTTCAATATATGATTTTTGTGTCGACATGGCAAAGCAGCACAGATCAGCAGGAGCTAAGAAACCTAAGAGTTTCAGAACAAGACCCACGTTTTGGGGCAGGGGTTTTTCACCTACTAGGACTGCCACTGGTGAGGGATCCACAGCTTCAAGCCCAGTTAGACCCATTAGAGCTGGTACAAGTAAAACATTTGGGATGCGGGCATTATTTAAAGTGGCAAACATGGCTAACCCGACCCAAGGGTATTCAAAGATCAGACAGGGGGTTAAAGAGCCATACCTGCAGTTCATAGACAGACTGCAGGATGCCATGGAAAAACAAATTGTAAACACTGAGGCCAGAAATTGATTAATTTTACAGTTGGCAAAGGACAATGCTAATGAAGATTGCAGGAAAATCATAGAACTGTTACCAAATGAAAATCCATCTTTAGATGAAATGATAAATGCCTGTGCCAAAGTTGGATCTGAATCCCACAGTGCATGTTTATTCGCAGATTCCATTGCAGCTGTTGTAAAAGTGACATCTCAGTGCTACAGATGTGGACAACAAGGCCACCTGAGAGCAAACTGTCCTCATAAGCCCATTCAAACAGGGACAATTCAAGGACAGACGAATGTAAACATACACTGCAACCAGTGTGAGTAATCTGGTCATGTGGCCAGACAATGCAAATACAGAACCCATATTTAATGGACAACTTGTTAAGGACCAGGGAAACAGAAGACCAAGTGTGAGGGGGAGACGCAGGCTGATACAAGTATCTTCCTGCCTTCCTGTACAAGCCTATGTGACCAGCTCACAGGAAGAACAAGATGATCAGTTGGAATAGATGTTTTCATCTCAATCCCAACAATTATGAGTACTTTAAAGGTACATAAGATCCCTCTCGAGGCCCAGGGGCCCATTGGGAGAGGATTGAGTGCGCTGTTGATTGGAAGATCCAGTGCCACTCTACAAGGTATCTTTGTGTACCCTGGTATTATAGACTCTGATTTTACAGGACAAATACATGCCTTGGTATCAACCCTTACTCCACCCTTGACTATCCCTGCAAAAACCTGAATTGCTCAACTCATTCCTTTTCAGTCTTCTGTCCCAAAACCAGATCCTAACTTATGAGGAGACCGAGGCTTCGAGTTGACAGGAGAACCCCAGGTGTATCGGACCCAGGTTGTGTGTGATCAAAGACCTAATATGGTTTGTACATCACAGTGCCTCGAGCAAGTTGCTCACAGATAAAAGCCAGTGGGATGATTGACACAGGGGCATACGTCACCATCATCTCTGCCAACATTTGGCCTTCGTTGTGGCCCACCATGGCTGTGGGACCTGGGTTGCTGGCCTCGGAGGGACCCCACTGAGCT
>VXBB01007903.1:135705-146371 GCA_013399915.1 Illadopsis cleaveri
ATGCACAAAAACTTTTGGGTATCATAAACTGGGATTGACCCTGTCTAGGATTAACCACCCCACAACTTGCACCCTTATTTAACATCCTAAAATGTGATCCTGATTTAAATTCTCCCAGAAAATTAACCCTAGAGGCAAAAGTCACTCCTGAAATCGTAGAGCAGGCTATCACAAACAGACAAGTCCACCAGACATGCCCAGAGGTGTGTATTACTGTATTTATTTTCATTGTTGATTTTCATCCTACAGGGATTATTGGACAGTGGGATACTCAGTGGCCTGACCCATTGCATATTTTAGAGTGGATGTTTCTATCTCACCGACCTAAAACGATGGCCCCTACCATCTTTGAGTTAATTGCACAATTAATCATCAAATGCCATCAGAGATGCTTACAATTAAGTGCAAGACATCCTTCTAAAATTATTATTTATTATTATTGTCCTGTGCCAGAAGAACAATTTGAATGGTGCTTTGCCAACAGCACAGCCTTGCAAAGTGCCTTGCAAAATTTTTCAGGACAAATTACCCAAGCTGTACCACTATTATATTATTACTACCAAGCCATAACTTACTGCAGTTGAGTGGAACTACTGCACTATCTCTAACACCTCTGAATAGTTGCATACCCCTAAAAGGTGTTACAGTGTTTACTGATGGTTCTGGGAAAATGGGAAAAGCCATTGTAATCTGGAAAGAGGAAAATGAATGGCAAACATTGGAAGGTTGTGAGAGTGGATCACCTCAGTTGTTGCTACGTGCTGTAGCAATGGCTTTCCAATGTTTTCCCCATATTACTTTAAATGTGGTGACTGACTGCATATGTTGCAGATATTACACAGAGATTAGACCGAGCCCTAATGAGAGAAATTGACAATGCACCATTATTTGACCTACTAAAATTTTTTTTGTGGCATACCATCCAGGCCAGAACTTGCCCTTATTATATCTTACATATTAGAAGTCACACAAATTTACCAGGTTTCATTGCAGAGGGCAATGCTCGAGCAGATTGGCTAGCTAGCCCTGCTTGGACAGCACCACAGCCAGATATGCTTGCACAAGCAAAAGCATCCCAAGCCTTCTTCCATCAATGTATTTGAGCCCTACAGCTACAATTCCTGCTGTCAAATACAAAGGCTTGTAATATAGTTAACACCTGTGCTGACTGCCAAGGCCACACTGCAGCACTGCAGGTGGCAGTTAATCCTCGTGATTTGAGAGCTTTACAAATCTGGCAAACAGATGTCACACACATCCCTGAATTTGGATGTCTAAAATATGTGCATGTCTCAATTGATACCTTCTCATCAGCTATATGGGTTTTAGTACACACAGGGGAAAGGAGTTTGGATACCATTGCACGTTGTCAATCAGCCTTTGCTGCTTTAGTTCTCCCCCATACCATCAAAACAGACAATGGCCCTGCATACATTTCACAAAATACTGGACAATTCCTACAGCCCTGGGGTGTTTTACATCACACTGGTTTTCCCCACTCAGCAACAGGATAGACCATCATGGAATGGGCAGATGGCACTTTAAAATGTATACTTGATTAATAGAAAGGGGGAATGTGTGGCGAGACCCCACAGAGTGGAGTGGCTAAAGCTATATATGCCCTGAACCATTTAACAGTATTAGTAAATTAACAGAATCCAGTAATTTTAAATCACNTAACCGAATGCACAATAAAATCATCAGACAAATCCCTGCAACCCCACACTTTATGTCATTGCAATCATCTAGTGATGCCCAGTCGCCTAAACCCAAGGTAATGGCATGAGATACTATCACTAATAAGTGGGAAGGTCTGTGGATGGTCTTACATGGGGACGTGGATATGCTTGTGTTTCCGTGGACACGGGAACATGATGGATACCTGCCAGGTGTGTATGCCCTGCTCTATGTCCAGATCAGGACTAAAAGCAACACCTTCCTAATGAAGCAACACCCCAGCAGACATCATGGAGTGGTGATTTAAACAACTTGTACACCTGCTACCTGGAGATCTGGAACTTTTGAAGTGACAATTTATTTAAGGATTTTTTTCTATTTAAGAATATGAAGATTTTACATATTTAAAGATACAAGGACTTAAGGATTTTACCTGTTTAAGGACGTGAATCACAAACTCGAACTAAGACAAATTGTTTCTCATTTTAATTGGTTTTCTCAGGGTTCAAAAGTTGAATTGTTTCCTGTTTGTAGAGTTAAGTTGTAAAATTGTAACTTCTAAGTAATGAGCCTGCAGCATGCCATTTTGAGAATCTGTATTGCTGGTAATCTCGTTTGACAGCTCCTGAATATGATGTTACACCTCCACTGATGTGTGGGATATATCACTGGCTGGGAGAGGGTAGGCTTGTCGAGTTGGGTGGAATCCTTATTCAACTTAGACTTTTTATTGGTGCCATCATGATTCTTCCATACATTGTGCCATCTTTGTTATCCTGTCTGCAAGGGCCCTGCGGAGGATGACAGGCACTTGCCTTTGTATTTAAAAACAAAAAGGGGAACTGTGGTGGCTAACAGCTGGCCTGGAGGCCTCACAGTCATAAATAGTCCAAATTATAATTTTATAACTGAAATGTGACTAAGTATATAACTACCTTGGTTATATAACTCAGCCAGTCTGGGCTGTTGGGGAGCAGGTCTAGGCTGTAGGGGACATGAGCAGCTATTGACCAGTTATCTGGGTGGCAACTAATTCAGGCAATCAGGACTTACCGCCTGGACTTTCAAAACCATATAAGGAGAACAAAACTCAATAAAAGTTGGCTGTTGTGACATGAATCTCGGTGTGTTCTGTTGCTTGCCAGTCTCTGAAACTGCAACATTTTGTTTCTTTAGAAGTCAGTGTTTTTGACCGCGGGTACATTTTGAATCTAAAACCAATTTACATAGATACCCTTCAAATCGAAGAAACATATCTGTGCTGAGAAATTTATAGTCAGTTCCACGAACACAGGCAGTCTATCAGTTACATTTGTAAAGAAGACAGAAACACTTTCCTAAGTTCTGTTTTCTTAGAAGTCTCAATAATTTCCAAGTTCACTTAGGAAGCTAATGTCCATGCAATGTATTAGCAGCAGAGATGCTGAGAAAGAGGCTTACTGTGCTTGCTGTCAAGTTTTTAAGAAATGTAATCACTAGGGTGACTGTAGCTGTCAGCCCAGTATAGGCATGTTGCTCTTGGTTAGGAATGCATGAAACAGCATGTTTAAGCTAGCAAAAATGTAAAATTGGCTATGCCTGCTTTGCTTGTCTTCTCTGTAAGTGTTGCAAAAGATTGTTCATGCCTTAAGGATTCTAGAAATTATTATGGTATGATATTTGGCACTTAATAACTACTGCATTCTTTAAACCAGAGAATGACAGAAATTCTAAATCAGGTAATCCGGGATATGTTCCCACTTTCTCCAGTTCTTTACCACATATATTTACATATGTAATTCCAACATGAAGTTACACAGAAATATCTGTGGGAACAGTCAGGAAGCTAGCAAATTACATTTTTCAAATTTATCTGGATTTGCCCAACACGATATAGGATTTAATGACAAGGAAATCTAAGAAAATGGCCCACAGAACCAGGTATCTTTTGCTTTCACCTCTGTATTTTTTAAAAACACAGTATCATTACTAACATAATGTTAAAGCCATCAGCACTTCTGTTTTTAAGAGGGGGAAAAAAGCCTTCTGTAAAGCATTAGCACAGAAAATCTTCAAACTGCAGAAATGAAGAATTATTTCTGAAATTAACATGGTTGAGTTTCTCTTTATGAAAGTATGAAAGTGAATTATTTACTTTTAGCTCTAGTGTAGTCAATGCAATAGAGCATGGCTATAAATAGTGTAGACAATGCAACAAATTAATACAGTTTTGTCTTAGTATTACGTATTTTTTTATTATCACAGAAAATCTGACAAAAAAGAAAGCCACCCAAGAAATGGAAGATAAAAGAGACCACTGATAAATCTTCCCGTAAGAGTCTGTAAAAAAGCCAAGAAAAAAAGCTTTAATGTCATAAAACGCAAAGCCCAAAATTATTAAAAAATATGTGTAAGAACTAACAATTAAAAGCTACGTTTATGATAATATTAAAATTCCTTATGAGTCACAACTTTCATGACAAATTTAATAAAAGACTGCAGAATAAAATATTTGAATAAAGTCTCACAATGAATCTGTACATTATTAATTGACTGGTGAAGATTAAACTCAACGTAAAAGATTGCTATTATTAAAGAAGAATGGGAAGACCTATAAAATGAAAACACCATGGATCTGTGAGGAGCTGTTAGAGAGACAACTAAGATAATAGAGCTTTAGCTAAATGGATATTTAAGTAATTAAAGTCTTTAGATGTATCAGTGCTCTACTACTTAGAAAATGCAATGTTTGGCATATAGTGGTTTAGAGAGTGCTTAATGGATGCATAAGAGAAATGAGTGGGGTTTTTGTTTTTATATTAAATGTATAAACTGCAGTAATTTATGCATTCGGGGAACATATACTTAATTCAAAAAACCAAGTATGGTCTTTTGAGAATCTGAGAGTAATGCATAAATACCAAACCCAAGCACTCTTTATCTTGCTTATGTCTACAGGAAAAAAGCTTGGATCAATACAGAGGCCCTCTACTACATGTTCAGAAATATTATAAACAGTCCTGTACTTTATAAAAGTGGAAGAGATGACAAAATTTGCACTCATTGTCATGTCCATGGCTGTTCTGTAGTGGTTACTAGAAATAAAAGGCCTATACAAAATCTCTGGTTTATTCACTATAAGAAATGGTTTTGCCACTGTCTATATTTCCTCCTGGTCATGGAGTCCCAGTGCTCAGGAATGGAACAGCACACAGGATAAACTATGCCAACAAGAGGAATCTTGCTGGTACCTGCTTACATGGCTACATGTTTACATTTTTAAAATAAAGAGTATTTTTATAAAATTTTTACTGTTCTCCGTCAAGATTTTTAAAAGCAAAAGTCAAATAACATTTAAAAAAGGATGAATATTTTCAGATAAGGGAGGCACGTCAAGGCTAGTAAAAAATTGTTACTGTATCTGATGTAAATATAGCACAAGAATTGTGCTGTTACAAGGTATAATCCAAATGTATGTCTCAGAGCAAGTGACTTAATGAAACTCTGGACACTAAATCAGACTAAACACTAAGGCTTAGTAATTTTGACAAATTTCTATTTATTTCTATTTAAGTTATAAGAAGATGAGAATACAACTCAGAATAAGTAAACTCATTGGAAGAAGCAGCAGTGCTCTGAAATCTAATCTGCTTGTCATTGGAATTTGGCCTCGTGAAACAGCGTTTACTGTCCAGTTGGTATCTTTACTATTCTGCCCTCCCTGATAACTATTCACTAGCAACATGTTAAAGATCTTATAGCCCTACAGGCTAATTTATTACATCAATTTCAGTTATCCTGTTGTATCTGTTACCTGGTTGGAGGAGGTTTTTGAAATGATCATTCCTTGACTTTGGAATTAATGTGTTATTGAAACAAACAGAAATGGATCACATCCTGTTAAGAGCTATCATCTGGACTGTTACATTGCAAGTTAAATATCCATTTGAAAGATTGATTTTAAGAGTCACATTTTCATAATTTCTTTAAATGAAAGCTTAGGTCTCATGGGAAATGATTCCCATTTGTAAATATGCTCCCCAGCAGCCCCCCAGAGATCTTTGGCTAGCTCAGGTATTAGGGACACCTTGGGGGGATATTTACATAGGTAACAGGGTAAAGGATATCAGAACAGGCTCTTACCGCAGAGGTGCTTTGCAGACATGGTTAATTCTGTGTCCTCCTTGGGGGTGACAGGGGCAAGAGGGGCAACAGGAAGAGCAGGCAATAGGGCTATTGCTTGGGATAGATAAGTTGGCCCTCAGCCAACCAGGTCTAGGGGGATAGGGACCAAACCATTTGGCTACATGTTACAGGGGTTCTGGGGGAAAACCCATTCCCCCCAGAGGAATACAACACCCATTATTGTTGTTTCCAAGTAAGTATCATTACAGCACACCACCATGACTTAATCTACTTTTGGTACATGGTAAGTTCAGCATAGTTCATTTTTACTTGAAAAGGCAGCTTGGATTGAATCAAATGATCAGTGAGGATTCCAGGGGGGAAAGCTGAGCTCTTGCTCTGCCTTACAAGATTTTTAGCCTTGTTGCTCTAAGTAACTGCCTTGAAATCAAGAAATTCATGATAGGAATACATATTGCCAAATGCCTTTGTTGTTCTTGTCCTTAATCAGTTGTCAACCTTCTTTCATTAAGCTCATTGACCTAGCGGATTGACTTTTTAAAATTCATGGGTAAAATTTTCAACAGGCAGAACAAAACCTGTAATTGTTCTTGATGAACACTGAGTACTTCTGAGAATCTGGCTGTGCATTGTGACAGACAAGGACAATAATGAGGACCTTTCTTTTTCATTTGCCTAACTTTTAAATACTATGTTTTTCTTTCAAAAATCTGGAAAAAGTTTGAGAGACAATGATGTGTTGCCTGGTGTTATTCCAATGACATTCACTTGAAGCAGGGAGAATTCAGTTCAACTAGAACTGAAGAAACTAGGGAATTTCAGAAAAGTTGAGTATGAAAATAAAATAAAATTTAAAAAACCCCCAAGCCCAGCCAACCAACCAACCAAAAACCCCCAAATGAGCAACAACAAAAAACCCACCCAATCTAAAACAAACAAAACAACCCAAAGCTTCTTCCTTAGACTGAGAAAAGGACATAGCATGTGAGAACACCTGAAGGGATTCAGAAAGATATAACACATTCTTTTGTTGAAATATGTTTTTAAAATCCCTAAAGCTAAAGATCTGAAAATGTATTCTCAGAGACTATTCTCCTAAAAATATAGGACTGAATAACTGCATAGAGGTAAAAAATTAAGTGGTTGGTTCCAATATTATTTTATAGACTCACATTTTCCTTTTTTGTCTTTTTATTTCTGTTCTTTTAAACTTTGTCCTATTGCTTCTTCACTTTACGTTCTTCACAGTTTATGTCCTATATTTTTAATTGGCCTGTTTTCATCTTCTGTTTTTCCTTGTAGTCTCGCATTATCCTTCTAATCAATGTTTTGTACTTATTTTCTGGTTTTGTTTCTCACTCATTTCTCTGTTGTCCATACTCACATTTGTTTTTTGTGTGTGATCAAAGAACAAATTTGTATTTTGTTCTTGTAAACGACACATGAAACTTATTTTTGAGGATAGCATGTCAGACCTCCAAATATGAGCAAAATTCAAAACTTACCCTATATAGGCTAAAACTTATGATGAGAGAGGAAGATTTGTTATACAAATGAATTCTAAAAATTACATTAAAAATTCACATATGGACCCAGACTACACTACATGACAGACTTATAGGGCCAGAACTGTAGTCCTGTCTTTGTTCACCACAGGTAACCACAGAGGACTGGAGAAATCTTGTGAAATATAGGCTACATATATGTAGGATATATATAATATAGATTAATATTTGCATATATATTATTTCTTCCCCTTGTCTCTGGAGAGAGCTACAGTTAAGGGCGAAAAAACCAGTTTGAACAAGAACTCCATATGTAATTAGTGAGTTACTCTTAATATGTGGCTAATGTCAGTGGAGTTCAATTCCAGTGTTTTCTATGTTCCCCAGATGGTAGTATTGGGAATATACTTATTAATTTAGATGGCACAAATGGGAAAGGACAGCTGCTGGAACTCAGCAGAGAATTCATTATGATCCTGATTGAAGATACCATCTTTAAAAAAGTTGTGAAATCTTTTAAGGAAATGTGTAAGTTATTGCACTTTGGTAGAAGTTACCCACCATGGGATATGTAAAGCCCTGCAGAAAAAGAGCAAGTTCATATTTTGCCTGTAGCCTTTTTCTATTTTCCCTTCCTGCTCTTTTCATAGAACACCTGCTATTGACATTTGAAAGAGAATGTAGTGTTCTAAACGTTGTTCATCTGTTTTGTTTGTAAATATATTCAGTTATTTTGAGGAAATGCCAAATGAAATCTTTACCAAAACATCAATAAAAAGGAGGCTAAAAGTATAGATTAGCAGCATGAAGAGTATGACAAATGGCCCTGGTGGGGTTTTCTGTTGTTGTTTTTCTTGTAGACTTGTGATAGATATAAAAAGTTTGATTCCCTGAATCCACATACTGGTTTTAGATTCCCTGAAGACACTTACTGGTTTTAGAGTTGCTTAAATTCATCAGCTTTATGTGTAGCAATAGCACATGATTCCTGCAGATGTACTTCCCATTTGCTGTCTTTAGTAAGGAAATGAATTTCACAATACCTGTGATTTGTTGGTTTATTTCAGGCATGTGGCTTCATCAATGGCTTTCTGATTATAAGTTGTCTCGGACATAATCTTTCATTTTTACTTTTAATGCAGCCTGCGGTATTTTCTTTGTCAATACAGCCTAATTACTTCATGTGGTGGGTAGAGAGATAGTTTTTAACTACTGGCCTCTCAAAATAGCACTTGTCACAGCAGGACAAGCATAGAATTTGTATGGTAGCAGCCTCTTGGTAGCTTTTCCAGTCCTCAGGAACAATTACTTCAGGGAAGGTGTAAATCCAAGACCATTTGAATCTATGTAAGATTTTTGGTTTGGCCTACAATCTTCTTTGAAATTAACAAGCAAACCATATAAATTGTGCTCTTGTAAAGAAATACTTGTTAATAAACAGAGCAATTAAGTCTTAGTTGAAACAGACTTTGCTTTTATTGTAGGCAGAAAGTGTTCAGATTTCCAAATGAGATTGTGACAAATAGTAAGCAACAAAACTGGCTGTGGAGAACAGCAGTGCAGTAACCCAGGAAATGATAAAGCACAAGTTAATTTGTTTGGCAACAATATATACAAGTAAACAAAAGGCCCTTTAGAGTTGCTGAACACAAAAGACTTCTTATGAACCAAAAAGGGAAAGCAAAAGTATGTCAAGGATTTATCTTTCTGGGTTTTTTGTTTGTTTTGCTTTGTGTTTCCAGATATATGTGGATTTAGTTGGGCGGAAGGATGACATTTAGTAATTTTTCAATTCCTACTATTTTTGCTTACTCTTTTGAAGCTCAGGGGCTAGTTGATTTTTAGGAAGTAGATTTAATTCCTTACAATAAATTTTGTTTTCTGCTCTTGTTTTACATATATTCAAAAGCATCACACATGAAAACATTTTATTTTTCAAAGAAAGGTACTGGAAGTGGTTGTATGCATAAAAATCTGCCTGTGTACTTACAGTTCACTTCCATAGTAAATAGTGCTTCTGCTAATACTAGTGTTGTTTAAAGGTGAGTAGGTATGTTGGATTTCTGTCCTTAGCAATTATGTCCTCTCCCGAAGCAGCTGAGCATCCAGAGCCTTCTAGGATAATTCACTGTAAATGGACCTTTTCAGATATTACACCAGGATTCCAGTAACTGGTTTGAAAGGCCACTTAATGTTGCTCTATGTAGGCTTCTGTAACATACACAGATTTGAGAATACAGTGGCCAGTATTTCTTATGCCTCCTGTTGTACTGTTTTGTGGGTTTTTTTGTGGGCTACTGAGAATTATTTTTCCCCTCCATATTATTAAATGTTTGGTGCAGAAAGTAGTATCTTTCTAAGCTGAGATTTTGGGTTTTTTACCTTGGTCTTCTGTCTGAATATTAAATACAAGCTTTTTTTTCTTTTTAATAAAAATTTGCTCCTGTAAGGATGGTTTATAATTGTTTTAATTTACATACTTTGTGAACTGAAATAGATGCACAAGTGCCCTTTACAGTTGTGTATCTAGAACAGCTTCAAAAATAAATTAAATTGATTCAGCTTTTATTATAACAGACTGGCTAAACCTCCCTACTGAGTTTACATTAAGGACAAGGTGAAATGTTTTCTCAATCTCTAGCTCATGGTAAATGATACATTGTTGGGATTTAGGATTTTTCCTTCTGTTTCTTTCACTCGTGGAATTTTGTCCCACCTGTCACTAAGAAACCATAACAACCTATACCTAGGAGAGACAAAAGTTTCCACAGGAAGGGTGTGGTTGGCCACTCTCTCAGCTGGGGGTTTCTCTGGGAGGGGCAGAGATAGGTGAGAATTGGGCTGGGGAAAGAGGGGCACAGCTCCCAGGTCTCTTGGTCTCTCGGTTTAGGAGGGGAATGGCCGAGATGCTGCTTGGGGCAGGAACTCGCTGCTGAAGCCCGGGCCAGCCCAGCTTCTTGTGCTGTGGGTGAGCCTCTGCTTGTGGGAGCAGCCACTGAACTGGGACCTTATTGGCACCCTGCCACANCATGTCCCCTGCTGCAGCTGCAGAGTTTCTGCTGCTTCTTGTTGGCTGGCCAGGGTGAGCCTGCCCTGCCATTCCACTCTGAGATTCCTGCTGCAGCCCATCTTGACCACTCAGCCGTCCACCATCACCGCGTGAGGGAGCCGGCCAGACCCACACCACAGCGCCCCCTGCTGCCCCGGGGGAGTCATCGCACCCCTTCCGGGCCGGGAGCCAGCAGCGCCCCCGCTGGCTGTGATGGGAACTGCACCCAAGGGGAAGTGGCTGGGACCCAGGGAAGGCTGTGGCTGGATCTCTGGTGCTGTTTGTTGTTGCTGCTCTTGTTGTTGTTTGT
>VXBB01007903.1:146568-156669 GCA_013399915.1 Illadopsis cleaveri
AGCCCAGCTTCTTGTGCTGTGGGTGAGCCTCTGCTTGTGGGAGCAGCCACTGAACTGGGACCTTATTGGCACCCTGCCACACTGGAAAGGACCCTTGACATCTGTTCGGGTGCCTCAGGGCAAAAGACCGGCGCCCTGACTCCCTCGCCTTCCTGGAGTGCGCATCTCCCCAGCTACCCCATGTCCCCTGCTGCAGCTGCAGAGTTTCTGCTGCTTCTTGTTGGCTGGCCAGGGTGAGCCTGCCCTGCCATTCCACTCTGAGATTCCTGCTGCAGCCCATCTTGACCACTCAGCCGTCCACCATGACCGCGTGAGGGAGCCGGCCAGACCCACACCACAGCGCCCCCTGCTGCCCCGGGGGAGTCATCGCCCCCCTTCCGGGCCGGGAGCCAGCAGCGCCCCCGCTGGCTGTGATGGGAACTGCACCCAAGGGGAAGTGGCTGGGACCCAGGGAAGGCTGTGGCTGGATCTCTGGTGCTGTTTGTTGTTGCTGCTCTTGTTGTTGTTTGTTTGCCTTGTTATACACATACACACCAGTAAAAAACTGTTACTCCTTTTCTCATCTCTTTGCCTGAAAGCCCCTTAATTTCAAAGTTAGAATAATTCGGAGGAAAAGGGGTCATATTCTCCATTCCAAGGGATGTTCCCACCTCCCTTGGCAGACACCTGTCTTTCAAACCAAGAAGCACCAATACATAAAAGAAGCATTGGCTGAAATGTACAGTTATTTGTATTAACTTTAAAAAGTTACTTTCTGAACTTAAGTTTAGGAAACAACTAATTTGATTTTAGCATTGGGCATTCTGAAGAATATGTACAAAATGTGCAGTTTTCCAGGCTTCCTCCACAAGGTATGTGCCAGATTTACTTTGGAACCATTAGGCTACAGAGCAGTCAAAAAAAAAAGCCAGAAACCCCAAACGTATATGGAACAGTATAAAAACCAGGTTAACAGGCTAGATGTGGTTGCTACGATAAACAAATTAACCAAAACTATACAGGATATAGCATGGTCTATGATTCCATGAATACTGGGCCAGGAAGCAGCTCCATATTCTTGGATGTAGATTTTTATAAGATCTGCGTCTTGACTTCACATCTGAGTATGAATTCAGGTGGTGGGAAGCTGTAAGTACCCTCTCTTATATTCTGTATTATTCTAGTTGTGATTAACTGTACTGTGATAACATCGTAGTCCTGGGATTCTCCTTCTTTTTAAAAATGCAGTTTACATTTATTTTAGCAAAAATTTTTGAATTAGAATGAGATTGAGTGAGAATTTTGGAATGAGATTTATACTTTCTCCTAATACTCGACTTACTTCAGTAAAATTAGACCACAGAGGTATGTAGTCTATTTTTCATGTGTTTGTTTCAGTTTTGCTCTTAATGGAATGTTACTCTAGTGGATCTATGAATTGATTACCCTTAAAAGCCATAGAATCATAGAATATCCTGAGGTAGAAGGGGCCCACAAGATCTCACAATGATCACTGCATCCAATTCCTGACCCTGCATGAGACGCTGAAAAAAAGACACACACCGTGTGTGATCACGCCTGAGAGCCTTGTTCAAATGCTTCTTAAGCTCTGGCAGGCTTGGCAAGATGACCCCATGCCTGAGGAGCGTATTCCAGTGCCTGAATATCCCCTGGATGAAGAACCTTTTCCTGATATTGAACCTAACCCTCTCCTGACACAGCTTGGTGACATTCCCTTGGGTCCTGTCACTGCTCACCAGAAAGAAGACATCAGCCTGCCCCTTTGCTTCCCCTCACAGACCACAATGGGGTCTCCCCTCAGTCTCCTCCAGGCTGAACAGACCAAGTGACCTCAGTCACTCCTCATACAGCTTCTCCTCAAGGCCCTTCACAATCTTTGTTGCCCTCCTTTGGATGCTTTCCAACAGTTTCAGGTTTCTCTTGTATTGCATTGCTGAAAACTGCCCCCAGCACTGGAGGTGAGGCTGCCCCAGGGCAGAGCAGAGCAGGACAGTCCCCTCCCTTGCCTGGCTGGAGATGCTGTCCCTAATCCTCCCAGGACACAGGTGGCCATCCTGGCTGCCAGGGCACTGCTGGCTCATGTTCAACTTGCCATCAGCCAGGACCCCCAGGTCCTTTCCATGGCACTGCTCTCCAGCCTCTCATTCCCTATTTTGTCTGTACATCCAGGTTTGTCCCATCCCAGATGCAGAACCTGGTCCATGTCCTTGGTAAAGTTCATGTGATTTGTGATTGCCCAGCCAACATCACATCATCAAACTTAGTCTTAAGCTCCACTATGAACACGGGATTTAGAAATCTTGCCATTTATGCAGTTTGATTCTAAAATATTAGTTTATCTGCATAATAAATGAAAGTGGATAGTAAAAAACCAGTACCCTATCTGTTACTTGCTGACTTTGTGAGAGAATTTTTTTATAAGAGGATATGAATTATGTGACATAGGAGTTATATGAATAGTATATGAATTAATAAGAGGAAATTTATTCTTGACAGCTACTCATTAAACTGCTGGAGACTGTTATTTGGCAGAATGAAATAATGCAGCATCCAATAACATTCTGTTTTCTGGATGTTGGGACTTCCTAATTGAAAGATTAACATTTATGAGGTTTTTAGCATTTCTTTTATTATAATTATGTATTAGTAGTACATATTCCAATCCCTATACCTGTATGCTTGAATTACGTATGTGGTTATTGCTCTTGAGTTTTGCTGACATTCTTCCTGTGAATAAAATATTTCTTACAAAATATTACTTTAAAATAGTCTAATCTCTCTGATATGCAGCACTCATACCATTCACAGTCAACCACAGGTACATTCCATAAGGCCTATGTCTAAAACATACTGTAGTAGCATGTCAAGTGTTATATACAGGCAATGTATATCTCATAGATGTTAGATAGTCTCACAGGGGACTCTGGAGAAAACATGACAATTCAATTAGATCACTGGTTATCGGCGATTGAGAGATGGGGACATTATGAGTTCTGATCAGAAGCCAAATTTATTGAGCATGCAGGGTGTTTACATAGGCTTTTTCTTGTATGGCACCTAGATAGGGCTCTATTTCTGGTAACAATTTCTCATTGGTTCCACATTATTTATGGCATCATGACACCTAGTATCATTATCTTATCACAAGGTTTCACAACATGTTTCTTGGTCACGTATTCCCCAGGGAGCCTGTATCTGTGTCTGTTTCTCCCAGGGTTTCTGCTCGATCAGGCCCAAGAGATCAGACTCCTTTATAACTTCCATTATACTCTCTGTTTTATTCTCCATAATTGGTACTCACAAGGGATGCTAAAAACCAGCAAGCATTCCAGTAAAACTTTGAGACTGTTAGATTGGCTGTGAAGTCGTCAGCAGTCCTTGATCTTAAACCTGCAGAAATGTTTCTGTTATTTGTGAATTTGTTTTGAACCTTTAACTGGGAGAATAGTTAAGAAAATTGCCCAGGAAATGTTTGTGGGTGAGGATGGTTCCAAGAATGGATTTAAGCACCAAGATACAATCTGTTAATTTGATGTACGTGACTATGAGCTGTTTTCATATACTCTCAAGTTCTGTCTAAATTCTTCAGTCTTCTCTATAGGAGTTATCAGCATAATTAGAATACTTTTGCCTGCCTTTTGAAGAGGAAGCACGAAACAAACAAAACAGAAGGATGATTTTGACTTTTCAAAGCTCACAAGTAAATTCCCAGATACCCTTTGCAGGTCAGAACTGATTCTCTGCAGGAGAACAAACTCCCCTACTTTGTCCATCTTCAAAGTTGTCTCTTGCCATCCAATCTTCCTTCCTAAGTACAAAGATGGATACAACTTTATTTTTTAGTCTTGGGGAAGTACCTTGAGTTTATCATCTTACAGCAGGTCTCCATCACTTCTACTGTCTACTATTATTATCTGCAGATCATGTGTATGGGATACAAGTAAAGAAATGCTAGACTGGGATTACCCTTACTTAGATAAACTTGAGTGATGTATTTTGTGGCTTTGATGGTGTTACTAAATTTCTCAAAAGCATGAGCATAAGCTAGGTGGCTTCAGAATTGTTGGCACAAATTAAGGGCAAAACTAATGATGCTTTACATATCTATTCAGATATATATTTGTGGGACTAAAGAGATAAATATTTTTCATGTTTTTGTTTTTCTGCTGAAACTTACAAAATGAATCTGTGTTTTAAAACAGATTTCTAGAATAAAAGACAATTTTTTGTAAATAGGTACATTGAAAATCTTATTATTCATTATCTTTTAGAAGTAGTCCTTTGCTTAGCTGATAGAGAACTAGATGGTTGTATAAATACTGTGAAAGTAGAAAGCAATCTAGGAAATTCTATAGCCTACATCATACTGGAAGGTGCTTATGCTAATGTAGCAGTAACTACGAGTCATCATTTAAAACATTTTTGGAAATCTAAAATCTTCTGAATATATTAATGTTTAACTTTAGAAATGTATCTTAATTATTTAGTTTGGAGTAGTTCTTCCAAAATATCTAAGAGCAAATCCAGAAGTCAGGGATTTGTAATACAAAAGAAAGCATTAAAATATAATTCTATTAAAACAAATCTCTGAAGAAATTAGAAATTTAAAATTGGCAAAAAAAATATTTAAAAATAAATCTTAATGTTTTCTCTATCAATATACACACCGAAAATATCAGCATGTTAACACATGAACTAATCACATAGGATAACTGCTACAGGTTATTATTGAAGCACAACAATATATTGGTGCATAATAAATAAACATATCGTCTTACAATAAATAATTTTTAAATTGGTATATATAGGTTAGAGTGTATTGGTGAGTCCCATATATTAAATATCTACTTTTCTGTACAGTCTCTATCTTTATGTTGTTTTTCTTTTTATTCTTTTCTTTTTTTTTCATTTTTAGATTATACCACATACAAGACAGAAATCAAGCACATAGTCTCTGTACAACAAATACAGTCAGAGTGAAGAATTATGCTAGGTTAAAGTACAACGATAATGTAATGAGACAAAAAAGCTTGGTAAAATCCTAGGTCTGGTCTTGAAAGACAAATTTGCACAATTAGTTCCATTACTCAATAAAATAAGAAGCACTTTGAGAACAAATTTCCCACATTTTTATATGCTTGAACTGAATCTGCAGAACAATTGTAATTGCCAAACATGTTTGAAACCAAAATGCTACCAAACAATTTAAAAAGTGAAATTATCAACAAATGAAGACATACAATAATTTTTGATGGTATTGCTATCTCTAATTACCTCTTCTTCTTAGCTAATTACTGTCTTTATATAATTTTTATTGTGGAATTATGATTGAAATTTGGCCTCTCTGTCTTTCCAGGTGTGGAGCATTTTACAAAATCAAACAAAAAGCTTTAAAATGTAAAGTCATTAACTCAAGATGCTTGTCTAATTTTCTAAGACTTTTTACTGCACATATATAAGTGTATCCATCTTTGTGATATTGACTCCTAACTCACTGTTAATTGAACATCTTTTTAATGCATACTGCCTCTCATTTAGGATAATCTCAAACCACAGCTAACTTCATATCTTTCAACAGGATAATGTATTATTTAGCCAAATATTTGTGGAGGAAAAATCTTACTGGAAATCTCATAATTTTCTGTTTTGATTTTGTATGTACCTTTTTTTTAAACTGAGTATAACCTGCCAAAGATTTTACAATATATGTTTTTTTTGCTATATTCACTGTTTTAGATCCCCTGCTAGGAGTTGGAAATCCAGTGAAGAAAACAATTGAAAGTTTTTTTAAAGGAGTTTTACAGATATGGAGCTCTTGATGGAAAGTCTGTGGAGTGATCATCCAGTGTGTTCTGCCTGTGTATAAAAAAATAGTTTTTTAGATACTTAAAATATTTCATACAGTTTAATTTAATGCTGATAATGGTCTAACAAAACTTGTCTTACACTTTTGCAAAGTATTGTTATTATTTCTCTATAATAAACATTTCTAACATTATTACTAAATAATAGAAATATAAAAATGTAGACACTTTCCATTTGACATAGATGATCTGTTACAGACAGCTGACAAAAAAGGTAACAGCTCCTGCTTCAAAGAACCTTATAATATTGAATATTTGGTGCAAGTATGATCATAAATCTTATTTTGAGAGCAATATCTTTTCGCCCTGAGTCTTGTTCTTACACTATTGCTCTGAATGGTTCATTAATTTGATTCCTATCCAGTATTTGTCTTCTTAACTTTCAGATTTCCTCAGGCAACAGGAATAGCATTTGAGTTCCACCCAGATGTACAACCAGGACACAGAACTGTAGGAGACAGTAAAAGATCAGGGACTGTATCTAAAGGAGGGCAATGTCTACCAACTTTTTACTAAGAAATATTTGGCTAATGTAAGTTTTGATATGTTTATTATAATTTCCTTGTAAAACAAATAAAATATGATTGAGTGCTAAATTATGACAATATATGGGATTATAATTTGATATTCTCCTTTTTTTCTCCATCAGTTTTAAAATTTGTTGATTTCCTGACACTCCTATGTGTGTCTTTAGTTTGATAAATGTTCCTGTCATCCTGCAGAAGATTAAAAAAATAACATTGTTTTTAAAACTCTCCTACTTGCCTTCTAGTAAAGTTCACACATGCAAATACTATTTTTGCATATTCATATGAAGTATAGCTATTTGTAGTCACAGTGTCTCTATCTTATTTGCAGGCAAAGTGTACATGTTCAATCTGGAAGTTATTTAAGAAGGTATCTCCAAGCAATTTCAACTCGCTTCTCAAATGAATTTAAAAAATTATACTAAACCAAAAATTGAATAATTTATTACTAATGCTTTTAGACCCTTACAATTTAAAGTAATTTTGAAATAGGCATTTAAATGTGTACTTTTACACAACAGTCATATGTGGGAGTGTGACTATTTATTTCTCTCAGAGACTTGGGTTTTATGGCCATCTTTTAATCATCCAGTATACTGGGAATTTTAATAAAGCAAATAAAGCTATGTAATACAGAAAACAGAAAATATTTGGGCACCAGTCTATGGCAACTTCACACAATTTTTCTGAGTGTAGATTAGAAAAGACAGAAAAGATCTGTGACAGCTTTTGAGTACTTGACTGTCTAAGTCCACAGAACTGCTACTTTATGAATATGGTAATAATTCCTCAGATAAAATCTGCTTCAGAGGCTTTTCACAGTTGATCAGTTTAGGGCAACCACTCCTGCAAGCATGTAGAGATGTGTTCTGAAGAGATACGGAACTAGAGGAGGTAGAAGAGACTCTTAGGGAGGTTAAACCCTATTTTGAAATCCTAGTTCCCTTGTAGGGAGGTGAATCAGACATACAGAGGCTTTGGATTCAGCACATAAGGCTTTCAAGGGAAAACACCTTTCTGACAAATTTGCCTCTTTACCCTCACAAAGAATCTGTGCCAGAATTTTTTTGCAGGATATAGGTCTGCTGATAAATTCTAGCATTGTCACCATCTATCTCCATTTCTTTCTCAGCCTCTCAGAAACATTTAATAAAAATCCACAAATATCTGCAGAGAGCAAAGATTTACTGCTCTATCTCCTCCAGACACCAATGGCAGAAGTTTTATTGCATTGTGTTTTCCATGGTTACAAAAGTTGGAATTAATTTAAAATAACTTCAATGCCAAAAAAGGTTTCAAAGGGAGCTATGTCCTTACTGTTTCTTGAAGAACACCTCCACCTTTGATATACATGAGATTAAGGTGGGGTATGTGGATTTAAAGGCCCAACTCACTTGGGGAGATCTAAAAAACCTAGAGTTTTATTCTTTACAATTATAAATATAACCCTAACAGGCTTTTTCAGGTTCTTACTAATGGTTGAATGAAGTTGTTTCTTTCCAAGCACTGTTTGCTTACAAGAAGGGATTAATGTTGATTTAAGAAATTCTTTAGATGACTGCAATACTTAGAGGTCTTCTCAGTAAGATACTTTTGCCACCTATTCATAAATCTTACAGACTTAAATACATTCTTCTTATTTTCATACCAATAAACTATGCCTTTGTCCCAGGTTTGATAAGCAAAAGAAAAAGCTAAAAATTGGAATTTACATACAGGCACTTTAAGGCAATGAATGAAATCCTTTCAATTGTCCATAAGTCACATAAGTCATAAGTTTAGTCAAAGACAGTGATAAGGACAGTAGAACAGAACAGCATTTTATTCTGATAAGGACAGTAGAACAGAACAGCACAGCCGTGGAGAAATAGATAAAGGATGTAACTCAGGCAAACAGAACCCATGCAAAATGCAAGCAGCTCAGCTCTGCAAGGCTGACAAAGCACAGGTTTTACAAAACAATTATATTATGTTTACTCTGAAGTGGAGGTTGATGAACAGCCACTTGAAAAGGGCATCAGAGGTTGAACACAGACCCCAAAGAACCATGATAAGGGGTGTGACTATGTAAAATAAAGTGATACAGACACATCAAGTAAGCAGGCTAATACAGGTTAGCACATGGCCAGAATGTTATTAGGCACGTGTAAATGTATCAATCTCTGGGGGTCCAGCCCTTGCAGGTTGGCTTAAAATAACTTTAGCGAGACTGCTCTTCAGAGGCGGTTTGTAAAGTAAAAGGTTTGATAAGTGAAAAATAACAAAATAGCAAATGTTACAGAAAACAAAAGAAAAGCCGTGCACAGGCGTCGGAGAAACCTGACACCCTGCTAGAAACACCCCAAAAAGCCCCTTACTTTCTTTGTGCTCCTTCCCATATACTGAATGTTCTAGGAGGGACAATTTGGCTTGCTGCCAATAGGGAGAGACACAGGATTTGAAGAACAGCGAAAGGGTTCAATAGATACTTCTCTCTTGGCACTGAGCCAATCACTGTCAGAAGAGTGTCGAAGTTTCTGGGTTCTTTACTTTATAAGAAATGCAAAGGGGTGAGTCTTAAACTTTTCCCTATATGGAAAACACTTGCAGGGTGTGGGAAATACATTCCTACAGCAGGGATAGCTGATGAATTCGTAATCAGTGTGTATGGTAACCACTCTTCACCTGACACTTGGCACACTCAATTAGAGGAAGGATCTTCTGAGTGACCAGGCTGTAGTAAAGAATGCCTGTTTGCTAATATTCAGAACAGTGTTTGAAAGTTTACATCCGGCTGATTTCAGTATCAACAGAGAAACTTTTCAAAAATGAGGCATTATTCCTTGTCATCTACATTTTTCAACTTAAATGAACATTTTATATGTCATGTTCTAATATTGGCTGCCTTGTGTCTTGAACAATTTTCCCTGTACCCAAAACAGTGTGAATAAAGTGCTGTGTCTCACCTTGCAAATCTGCAATGATGCCTCTTATTTAGGATATTGTTTTCCTTCCTAGAGACGAAATGCAGAATGTGGTGCATGGTTTTAAAAGGTACTGTAGACTGTACAGAGAGACAAAGAAATCACTTAGTAGTAGAAGCTATACCAAGTATGTTTTTATCTCTTCCAGAACGGGATGGGGAAGTCTATAGGCTACCTGACATTCTGTGATAAGTGTGGGTTACATTTGATCCAAAGAAAGGTGTGAAAATCAGAGACAGCTGGAACCATTTTCACAAGTCTAAATTATGCAAACCAAGTGAATGGCCTCAAGTTTCTATGGATGGTGCTGGAAAACACCGAAATGTCTGTCTCAAAGCGTTCATATAAGCTAAAATCTTCTATTTGTAATTTTGGTCAAGTAATTTTTAACCCATATCTTTAAAGGTTTCAAAACTTCTTTCGGCAGTAAATGGCTTTATTTTGAAAAAGCATAAAGGAAATTAGGTCAAAGCTACAAAACAAACCTGGAAACACTCTTAGGATTTTGCAATTGAGAGCTCTAGATAATGTAACAATGTATTAATTCCTGATTAAAGTAGATGTCTCAAGGTTCAGTGGGAAAGAGAAGCTCATTTTCCCTCAAAACCTTTTCTTTTGCTGTCTTCCCTTAGGTTCATTGGCTGTTCGTCTTTATCTCTGTACTGCTGTGTGAATGCCTTAATTCTTTTTTTTTTTTTTTTTTTTTAAAGTTAATAAAAAAAGGGGGGTTTTTTTTTTTTTTTTTTT
>VXBB01007903.1:166647-184136 GCA_013399915.1 Illadopsis cleaveri
CTCTTGGATAATGAGGGGACTATTCTGTTCCCTGACCCCATCAAGGAACCCTGGAGGACAGTAGTCCTGAAGGCAAGTTGTCTTCTCACTGAAAACTGAGGCAAAGAAGGCATTAAGTACTTCTGCCTTCTCCTCATCAGCAGTTACTAAGTTCCCTCCCTTATCCTTATCTATTATCTTTATCTCCATAGCATGGTAAAAGAGACTCCTCTCCCTGAAAGAACTGATGGAAGACTGTTTTAAAGGTGGTAAACTGACCTAAGTTCCAAGTTTTGTCTCTATATGTTGCCAGTAGGAAGGGAAAGAAGGTTGTGGGGGGAGGAGAAGTGTTTTGAAGGTTTTGATTCTCATTAATTTTTTTTTTTTGTTCAGTTCTGTTAAAATAAAGTTTTCTTTATACCCTTTAAGTTTTGAGCCTTCTTTGCTCTTCTCCTAATCCCATCTCACAGCAGAAAAAGAGTAATTCTAGTGGGTGCTCTGGCATTTGGCCAGCACACAACCCACCCACAACACACCCCTTGGTGTGTTGGCTGGGAAAACTAAAATTGGTGAACCAAAACCACCACATTAGGAATGACAAATTGAGGCAGCCAAAATTAGGAGGTAATTGAAACCTTTACCTGTAAAAAACTAGATTTTAGAATCTAACATTTAAATAATAAGTTTAGATATAAAGTTGGCATATCTATTTCTCACCGTAAGATGACTAATACTGAAATAATATAACTAAACCTTCTGTGATTCTTTCCTTAGTACTGTTCTGAGTACTGAGTACTGCAGAGAACTGCAACAACTACAGATTTCAATAAGTAGAAAGAGAAATAACCCCATAAAAATTGAACTAGTTACCAAAGAGAGACCGGTTGTATTGACTCAAGGTAACAGTGAAAGAAAAGAAAATTAAAATAAATTATTCTAGAGAAATATGTACAGAAAAGAACAGAAATGGAAAAAAAATGTGGGCTAAGTTTTTCCGCATTGTACTGCCTTTTGTTATTAAGGGAAAACATGATGTTTTACTCAGATGTTTCTGTTTATCTACCCATTATTGAGGAATTCATTTATTCTAGTCCTCAACCAGTCAATTCTTGTGTGATGACTTCAAAGAATTACTCATACGAGAGAGACTTCATTCCATTAACCATTTTAGTGATCCTTTGCAGACATCTCACTAATATCTCTGTATCTCTTTTGTACAAGGCAGCCCAGAACTGGACACAGCACCCCAGAGATGGCCTCATCAGTGCCGAGAAGAGTGGCAGGATCATCTTCTGTCACCTGCTGGCCACACTCTGCCTAATGCAGCTGAGGACACCATTAGCCTTCTTGACACAAGGAAGCACTGCTGGCTCATATTCAATCTGAAGTCTACCAGGACCCCCAGGTTCTCTTCTGTAGAGCTGCTTTCCAGCTGGGTGACCTCCTGCATGTATTGAGGCATGGAGGGGCTGATCCCAGGTGCAAGAATGCTCTTGTTGAACAGCATGATGCTCCTGTCAGTCAAAGTTCCAGTGGACAGCAGCACACCCCTCTGGTGTATTAGCCACTTCTTCCCATTTTGTCTGCTGCAGCTTGCTGAGGGTATGGTCTGCCCCAAAATCCAGACCATTAGTGAAGACAAATGAACAGGATAGGAACCAGGATAGTTTGTTCTCTGGGATACAACACTAATTATTTGCCTCCAGGTAGACTTTGTGCCACTAATCACGGCACTATGAATGAGCTTGGCTGTTCAGCCAGTTTTAAATCTACCTCACAGTTTGTTAAGGATCCTTTTACTGAGAGAAGCCTTGGCCAGAACTAAGGTGCAAATGAGACCATATGCCAAAGTCAATGATATGGATTTTATTAACAATAAAATGTGAGTGAAAGAGAGAGGGAGAGAAAGAGCAAGTGAGAAGAAAGAGAGAGAGAGGGACAGAGAGAGAGGGGGAGAGACAGAGATCAGAAGATTGTCACCACCCATGAATCCAGCAGTGTCCTTTTGGTCCTTCTTTACCCAGGGGTTCTTGGTGGTAGGGGTTCTGAGATAATTCTAAACTTTTCACTATTTATACATTTTTGTAAACAAAGAAATTAATGGTCATTTGCTACACAGTTCTCTTATTCTATTGGTTAAATGATTCCCTCATTTCTAATGCTATTTAGTCCCATGCTCATGCTTCAAGTCCTATGCTTCCTCTGGTTTGTGAGTTGGTGGCTTCAATCTTGGCCTGCCATAATTACCTTTTACCCAGCTTGAGCTGACTTCAGCACAGTTGGTGAGTTGGCTTTCCTTGTGGCCCATAAATCCAGCCATTGTCACTGATACATTCACCTTCCCCAGCTTTGTTTACCTCCCCCTAGGCCTGAGACAACACGCAGACAACAGTAGCACCTTTATCTTGTCTCAGGTATTCCTCATGGTGTCTTAATTCACAGTCCAAGTTTCATGTATCCACAAAGGCATACTTGGAGGAGGGGGGCTCTGGTGGTTGTAATGCCAGTTGTCCCATAGCCTGCTGATCAGGATCTTTGTTTCACCAGTGATAAGCATATGAGCAGTAGCTTCTTTACACACTTTGTCCCAGTGTGAATTTTTGTCTGGATTGTCCAGGATGTGCTAGCTAGACCTCGCAGGCTTGGAGCTAGGCCATCCTGTCATTCTACTCTGTGCTTATTTCATGGCAAAGTCTTTCTGTGGTAACTGTGTTTGAGACAGAAAACTGTGATCTTTAAGTCCTTATACTATTACAGTCTGTCTTAGAACTTTCTGCTAAATAAAAGGCATCTCTAAGGATAGTTTGGTGTCTTGCTCCAGATCCAAACCAATCCAAAAACATCCTTCCTCACAGCCTCTGCCCGGGTATGGGGGTGAACACTAGCAGATGCTCTTGATGTCCTACCTTTCTCTTCTGTTCATCTGTGACCTGGAATTCCCCAGAAGAGAGCGTGCATCTCATAGTTACAATGTTGTCAGGATTGCAAAGAACAAAAGATGCTGAAAACACATCCACAAAAGCAACACTGCACACCATGAAGACAGTTACTCGTCAGATGACAGCTACAATAGCTCATCTTACTCCCAGACTTTCATGTTATCAGCAATAATTTTCTCTAAAAATTACAAAACACACCTAAACTCTGATTCTTCCTTCTCTTCCATCTCAGTATCACTAACTGAGACTGTTGTTGACATGTGATAAAAACACGAAGTGTGTATGTAGAATACTAGAAAAAATTTACTTGGATCTGAGATTCTGTAGGCAGTCACAAGCCATGAAAGGCTCTGTTGTGCTTCACAGCAGCTGCTTCCTGAGCAGTTATTGTTTGGAATTTTTTTCAGAATTGTCTCATGAGAGAAGCAAGATGACTGAACCTTTGGCAGGTAGGGGAGCTACAAACATACCCACTGCTGGACAAAAAGCTCACACACTTCTGAGTAGGCATGAAGTTCCTTTGCCTGTAAAAGTGAAACCTAAGTCTTGTCCTGGATTTCTGCTGTCTTCAATAACTGAATGGTTTTGACTAACAGCACCAGTACTGAGAATTCTTCATTATCAGAATGTGTTAAGATCCAGACCATGCCCCCAGATGATTTCTGACAAAAGCTACCTGGAAAGTACTGAAACAAATAAAAGGCTGCTAATATAAAAAGAGTTAATCCCAGTCGTGAAAAATTCAACAAACCTTTGCTGCACCCCAAGCAGAAACAAAAGAGATATCAAGGAAGACAATGAATGAAAAGAAATTAATTCCACCAAGCAAAATCTAGTGAAATGACTGCAAAATATTAAAAACAACCCAAATTTTATTGTAAACATTTTAATACTATGGTAGTTAAGAAATACAAGCTTACTGATCAGGATCAATTTAACCAGAAAATAGCCTATAAAGGACCTGCTCTTGCTCCAAGAGATATTAACAGCATTTTACAGCAGACTTCAAGGAAAACCAAATTTGAACCTTTGAATTGTTACTGCATTTTTACAGAAGTATCTATCTCAAAAAAATGCAACATATGACAAAAAATGTCCATCTCCACTCTATACCTTTTAGGTGTTTTCCTATGGAGGATCTCTCAGAGTTGAAGTAGCCTTTATTATGTATATTTTTAATAATTAAAAAATAATCTTCCTCTGGAATTAGTAACAGCTGATATAAAGTAAAACAATATTCCTCAAGAAGCAGTTTATTGTTTAGGCCTTGAAGAAAGGTAAACAATTAGAAATGTCCTTCAAAATTGTGAGACCTACTAACTTTAGAAAAATGTAGCCACTCTCAGTCATCAATTCTTATTGAAAATGTACAAAAGAGGCCGATATTAGATTGGATTTTTACTCTTCTTTGTGGCCCTTTTTCAAATAAAACCATGGTAACATACTATTAAAAATGATGTCACTTTTTCTTACATAACTAGTTAGCATCTATATTACATTTCTTATGTCTCAATGTATTTTTGAATATGTACTGAAGGATATTTCTTAATCAGACATCCTGGTTAAAAAATTTAAATAACATTATTACAGGAATTTTAGACTATGTCACTTAAAGGAATTTTTCATGACTTTTTTTTATTTTAGTTTTTTTGAGATCAAAAGGTAGAAGCAATTTTGTCTTAACTGGTGAATTGGTCCCTCCCTTTTCTGACATACAAGCAATAATTTCATAACTTCAGAGAGGTAAAAATTGCAGTTAGAATGCCAGTCCTGGCATATATGAGAGAATTGTTTAAAGTTATGGATAATATTTTAGCATACACACCCACACATCTGCATGTAGCCAAACAGAAGCCTATGACTTACACCCCCTAGCTTTTAAAAGACTTCCACCAAATGTTTTATTACAGCCTTAAAGCTTTTAAAACATTATGCTTAATGTCACTAATAATAGAGCCAGTCACTTTTAGGCAGAGACAAAGTAACTAAGTGGATTATTATTATTACAAAAAATGCATTTTTGTCAAAACCATGACTATGTGGTGATGGTGAATTTCAGTTCTTACACCTCTTTAAATTTGCATATATTAACAATTATGACAAAGATTGTTTAGTCTAATCAATGTAATTGTACTTGCAGTTTTTAATTCTACTCATACATTCTTGAAAAGACTGTTTTATGCAGGCTGTAAGAAAACTAAGTATTAGTAGTTGATTTACTGCTGGTTTTCAGATTAAGTGAAAGTTGCTGGTCCTGATCCCTTCATAGCCTGTAAGAGGCTGTCCATGCTGGAGCTGCTCCAGAAAAGGAATATAACCTCATGCCTAATAAAACTCTGATTTCATTCCATCACATTTGGCAGATGGCACCTTCCACAACACATTTCTTCTTGTAATCTGCTAGAACAGGGGAGTACACCACCTACTGAAAAACCACAGGTCTCCCACACAAATTCTGATACTAGAGAGACAATATACCTACACTCACATGCTTTTCTAGATGAAAGTACAGTGTACTTTGAAGAGTCATGCCACTAGAAATAAAAACTTCCTTGTACCTTCCTGAAAAGTAAAGCCCTAAACTACCTTGTGCCATTCTTCAGCACCTGATTTCCACATTGGTTTCTAGTATCTTTTACTATAATTTAATAGATGCTCTTTCACTTTCACTTGAAAATACTGTGTAACGCAGCAAGTCTGGAATGATTGTTCAACTGGCTGTAGTTTGGTACTGTAATTCATCAATTTATATATAGAATAAAGTGCTTTACAATTGTTTCACAAGAAAGGTGCAAATAAATACTGTGCCCTCCTATGAACTTTCCCATGAGACATAAAGTCCTGGAGAGCCCACACATTTAAAAGTATCCTCAATTATTACAGCAATTTAATTATGATACTGTTTTTTTACACTGGAGAATGCTTCTGTCTCCAGTACTTGAGTCAGTTTCTCACAGCATCATAGCTGGCAGGCCTGCTGCTTGCCCTCCATTAGCTGTCTTGCTGGATCCAAACACGCTCATCTAAATGGGTAAAAAAGGAATGGTGCTACACTGGGAATCTGCACAAAAATGGTCCTCTTATTGTGCAGAACTTGTGGTTGTTAGTTGATTCCTTTTGATTGCTATTTGCTGAAAAGATGAACTGACAGCACACTGCAGTATAATTTTTCTTTTTGGTTAATAGGTTCAAAATATCCACAGTGGAATGCTGACAGGTCCATCAGTTTTCAAAATTTTCCAGGATTTCAATCATGCCACTGAAATAGCTCTGATGAATATCTATGTAATGCATGGTACAGCACCGCTCCTGCTACCAAAAGATCTGAGTAAAAATGGGAGGCATCTTTATTGCTTTTATGTATGAAGAATTGAAGCACCAATGAGTGAGCAAAGTGTTGTCAACACAGAGTCAAACCCCATACAAATGACTGTATAGATGACATTGTTTTGTAGTATGTAGACCTTCCCTAAAAACTGGGAGTACTTCTACGGAGTAATCATTTTATAAATTACAGGTGCATTCTTTTCCCATCAAAATCTCCCAAAGGCAAAACTCCCACTGAATGAAGTATGATGTGGATTTCACATTACATTTGTAACCAAACTCAAGTACTTTGTCACATAGAGCAGAAGTATCAAACAGCTTTGCAGCATGCTTGACGCAGTCTATTCCAATTCTGAATGATAAAAATGCAGTATCAAACATTTTACCTTTTTCAATATTTTCTATTCACAATTTTTTGGTTTACATGACTGTCACTTTCCTTAACTGTTACTTCTACAGCCTAAAGAGGGAAAAAGAAATAACAGAGGAAACAGAAAATAATAAATCCTATTATCCAGTTGACTGAATAAATGTAAATGACCACCATGTCCATATCAAACCGCCACCCACGGCTATCATCCTCGAAGTCCATATAGTCCATCCTGTGAGCAGCATGTGGGAAATGCCTCCTTGTTACAGTATTGGAGCGCCTTCGAAAACCTGCTGAAGAACAGACCATGAGATAAAAATCTGTTTAAAAGGAACCAGACTGAGTAGCAAAAAAAAAAAAAAAAAAAGTTAACACTCCTTCCTCCAGTTTTCAAAAAAACAAATAGAAGCAGGAAATCTCACACCCCACTGNTTATCAAAAAGACAAATAGAAGCAGGAAATCTCACACCTCACTGCTAAGTTTCATCACCTTGTTGGACGAAAAACGTGGAATTGATTTTGTAAGACTTAAAAAGTAACACTGTGTTCCATGTCTAGAAAATAATATGTTTGTTTGGATTTGGAATTCTCTACCATAACAAAGTAATGCTCTCTGCTTATGTTACCCAGATCTTTGAACACCTTTATTTTGGTGCCTTCTTTCACTGAGTTTGACTCAGTGTTCTAGAAGTAACAGGCTCCATGTTACAATCAATCTCTTCAGTAATTAGTTAAGCTAGGTTCCCTAAGTCTACTCATCTGAATTCTTCTGTAATCAAAACTTATCCAGATTTGTACATACACAGTTCAACAGCTGAAACACATTTGAATTCCTATTTCTAGAATCTGAGATTCTTTTTCAAAACTGCCTTCTAAATAAATTGTGCTTACTTTAGTATGATGTTCATTATGTTTAATACAATGCATACCAAATTAAAATTCAATTTTAAAATCACTGATTGTATGCCGAAAACACCTTAAAAATACATAGGCAGATGCAAACAAGTCAAGTGGAAGTAAAAATCCTGTGACTCCAAGATGGCCTGAGTGTGTGGTCCTGCCAAAAGGTCTGTCCTCTTCATTGTTCTCCAGACTTCTCCATGTAGCAAAAGAAGTTCTGTGGAAGCATAGCTCTCCCTTATGTCAAGACATGAGTTTAGAGAAGAGACTGTGTAGGTGTGTCAGATAGTAGGCTCTGGCACAAAAAAGAGCCTGGGAACTGTGGTGCAAAGGCAGAAAATCTGTCCCATTCTCATATAGGACACTTTTACTCTGGATTTTTGCTCTGTTTTCATGTAATGAGCAATTTTTATGATGCATTCTGTATTCTTTAATAAATTCTGACAAGAAAAATACCTTCAGATGTCTGTATTTCCAGCTAGAATGGAAATAAACCACATTTCTTAGCCATCTGCAGATAAAAGCTGAGAGCTGTAGAGTTCCTCAAAACTGAACAGCAACATGAAATAGAGGTTGGAATTATGAAACAGAAGACCTGAATTAGCATCAAACGCCTTCTAATGTATTTTGTACTTCTTAAAAAAAATCCTATCATACATGATTTTGGTCCACAAATAATACAGTCCCCAAATAATTTGCGCACGGTCATGTATTTGTGAGAAAATGTATTTGATTTAATCTTTTTGCACACGCCTGTGTTGCTGTACTCCGAACAAGAACTTCTATTCAAATCACATGAATATGCATGCACAGTGCCAGCAGAGTCTGGCAGACTGTTAGTGGGAACCTGTTACTAGATAACAAAAACAATGTTGTGTGCAAATCACACTTTTATATGCACCGAAGCGTGCAAACCAAAAAGGATTTTTGCTACAGCATCAGTAAGCACATCTGTTGCACTTTGCAATCTTCTGTTGAAGTACTAGTAAAACACAAAATAAAACTACAAAAAAATTAAAATGTTCTCTCAATTTTATAAATTGACCTTTTTTAAAAAACTTGAAAACAGAAGATATCAGATAGAAAATTTTACTCTAAAAATGTTCCCAAATAAATAATACTTGTTATTGCAAGCTACGATAACCATTTACATTAGAAGTGCTTATGTAAAATAAAATTATGTATGAACAAGTGTTCTAAGGTTATCAGATATACCAAGGTACACCATTTTGGCACAGTCTCTTCTTTCTGCAGCAGATAAGATAGAGCTATTGAAAGACTGTGAGAAAAAATGCAAGTACAGACTGAGACCTTCCCATATGTGCCCTTGCAGCACCTGGCAGCTTAGTGCGCTAGATCTTTGGAAGCTGTTTTCAGAACAGTGTGTTAAAACAGCATTACATGTGTCTCTGCATGCATTTGGAGCAGATCTCACGCTGATTCCATTTACTGCACTTGGTGTCCCTTGGTGGAGTAGTTTTGGAGTAAATAAATTGTTTTCCTTTCAGGTAAAACTAGAAACAGAAGATGAGCTCTAAGATCTCAGAAGTGTTCCAGTAATATGCTTCAACCACTAATGGGCATTTAGCCCTTGGGATTGCAACTTGCCTCACATGCAAATGTGGACATCTGACCACACAGCATCAATTTTTGTGCTCTGTTATGACTGATATAATTGCTAATGCAGGAATGCCTCTGAGAGACAGTGAATAATCTTTCCTAAAACATCTTTATGCCATTCATAATTTTACAGACCTCTTATATCTGTCTTCTCTAATATGCTTTCCAAACAAAATAACTTTTGAATTTCATTTGTGTGGAAAAACCTTCTATACTTCAGACTATCCTGCCCACATTATGCTTCACCCTGCTTTATCTTTCTCTGAGATGATGTAATCTAAAATCATATGCAAAATTTGAGTTGTGAGATCACCACAAATCTAGGCAATGACATAATTATTTTTGTTTTTGTTACAATTTTAATAATTCCTGCTTACCTTTTCACTGTGGCTGTGCATGAAATGTTCTCAGAAAATTAATCCCAGTATTATCTAAATGTCTTTTTTAAAATGGCAATAGCTAAATTACAGCACATCACAGTGAATATTATGCATTATGGAGATGCATAATGCCTCTGTGGGTACCTGCTCCACCACCTGACTGTCCTCATAGTGATGAAAGTGTTTTCCTTACTTGCAATCTGAACTTTTCATATCCCTTAATGTTCATCCTCTTGCCACACATCACTGCGAACAGCTAGTCTGTCCTCTTGGTGATCTCCTTATAGGTATGATAAGGTTGACTGAAGCCCCTCCCCAAAGCCTCCCCTTCCCTAGACTGAAGAAGCCAATTCCCTCTCCTTCCAGGTCAGGTTCCCCAGGCCTCTGAGCATCCCAGCCAATCCTGGGTCACTCTGCTAAACCTGCTCCAGTCTACTTCCCTCTTCCCTGTACAGGGGAGGAAGGCAACACTGCAGGATTTTAGATGTGGTGTGTTGAACAATAGGGGATAAAAGCTTCATCTCAAGGTTTTCATCATACATCATACTCCTGGTTCCCTTCTTCATTGCCAGGGCACACTTCCAGCTGACACACAGCTTGCTCTCCATCAGGATGCCCAGGCTCTTTCCAGAGATCTGGCCCCAGGCTTTCAGTGCCCAAACTGTCTCCTTGCCAGGGCTCTTCCTTCCCAGGTGCAGGTCTCAGCATTTGTCCTTGTTGAATTTCAGAGTCCTTCCAGAACATTTCTACAGCTTGCCTAGGTATCTCTGAATGGTAGCCCTGTTCCGAGTCTATGAATCTGTCCTTAACTTTGCTGTTCTCTGCAGGCCTGATGAAAAAGTCTTCTGTTGCCTCCTCCAGGTCACTAATCAAAAGAACTGCTAGCTGTCAAGTTCATATTTACTACCATCAGTGAATTGAATCATTTAATATCACTATAAATTTTACCAGTTGTATATGTACCACTTTCCCAAATGGCATATGAAGATTCTGAGCTACACAGACCACTGTGGCATTCTGACAAGGTCTCAATTTGACTTGCTACATGCTTTTTTACACTGTGTTTTCCATCTTCTACTTGGGCCTGTTTTTTCTTCTTAGGTGCCTGGCAAAAGGGTCTTTGTCTGATGAAGTAGCTGCATACCTCCAACTTCTTGTTCTCTCTAAATAGCAGCCCCATCACTGAGTCGACCAATTTGTTGTCACCTGCAGACTTGATGGCAGCATGGAGGAAAAGAACATTCCAAGTATTCTATAATTTTTCAAGTATACAGGTGTTTTTATGTTGTTTTCACACTTTCATAAATGAGGTATCATCCCAAACATCTTGCATAAATGCCAGCTTTCTACCATACGCACATCAAGAGGCATTATATTCTGGTTATGCTAACGTAATAGCTAAATTGCAAAATTTGCTAGTTGAGATGAGCTAAATTGCAAAATTTGCTAGTTAAGATGAGCTGAGAGATTTGTATTTCAAAGAAAAAAAAGTCATATATTGCCAGAGAGGTTTATGAGAGAATAGCCCTTATCCTGTGTGAATGACTGCAGGCACGTCCCACTGACTTCTCATCTCGTGCCCCAAGCTCTGACTCAGAATCAAACTCTCCACTGAAACTCAAGTCCCCAAAGTATCCAGTTTCTTCCCCAAACCAAGGCCATTCAATGCAACCACCATCCTTTTCAGATCCAGAGATCCACTTCTTCTGCACGAAAAGCCTGAACCTCACCCTCCTCTTGCTTCAGTATTTCAGCTCCACACACCTGTTGTCTCAGAAGTGTTTTTTCTAGAGAGAAAATCTCTTCTTCCTTCAGGATGCACACCAGAACCTTCAGCTTTCCTATGTTAAAACTTCTACTCCTTCCAGGGCCTTTTCCACAGCAAAATCATCTTTCCAAACCTCCCTGACTATCCTGCTCTTACCTTCCTCTCACTTTCTTTCTTCTCTCTTTGCATATTTCTCTGCTCTTACTCTTCTGATTTCACCTGTGGGCTCTCACAGGCAGCCAGCATCTTTTATCCATGACTAAATTTAGATGATAGCCTAAACATCTCTCCTTTTCATTTCCATCCCCGAAATCCAATTCCTACTTTCTGAAAGCTGTTGTGCTTTAGAAAACCTAGATGTAAAATGTACTTAAGTTGTAAACATGTATTTTCCTTCCCTGAAACCATTTTTACGTTTACTATGTTGTCTGTATTACCAGTTATAGACTTTTGCTAGGTTTTTGGTTTAAGTGTTGAATTCTATTACAGTCTCAGAGAGGTAAATCATGTTTAAGCAGTAATTTGTGCATGCTTAAAATGTGATTTATTGAAGTCACTGTGCATATGATATAGATGCCCTCTGCACATGAACAAATCAGTTGCATGCAGGCAATTTAGTGAGGAACACACAGTAACTAATTGTTAAAGGTGTCAAAGAACCCTGTCTAAAAGAGTCTAGACAAGCAACCAGTTACTGTGAAAATGTGAAAAAGCTATGTCCTGAAGCCTTTCATATGGGACACAAGACTTGATTCCATAAGGGACACTCCTGTTCATAAGGCAGAGTTGGGAACCATTACAGCTAGATGTCTGTTTTGTGACTTTCATAAGGCATTTTACATGAGAAGAACAACAACATGCTACAGACAAAAGAAATCCCAAAATGTGGAAGTGTCACTGATGTACATTTCATTTTTCAAAACAAAAAGCTTGTAAAAACTTCAGTCATACAGAATCATGCACCAGGCAAACAATGCTTCTTGCTGTCTGGTATGAGCAAAACTATTGGCATTTATACCCAAGAATAGTTTCCCCTCCCTTAAAACTTTATAAATCCTACATTTATAGGGATCTGGGAAGAGAATATACCAAAATTAACCAGAAATGCACAAAATTGAAAGGATAACAAAACCCCAACCAAAACAATTAATAGAAGTTTCTGTAACAATGAAAGATCTTAAAAATATTTATTTCATACTGCTCTAACTCCCCATATTATTTTCAAAATTATAATTACTACTTTTTGGTAGCTAATCTCAGAGTTTTTCTACAGAGATATGTAAACAAATAAACCCAGAATTTAAGGTTATTAACTACAAATCAATACATAAAAGCCATATTTGAATTTAGCATTTCTTTGGATCATTTATGGTCAATCCCTTAACATTTCTCAGGCCTTCAGGACAGAGTGGAGGCTACCTGTCATATGAAGTTTTTCCTCTGTGAAATACTGTAAATTGCATTCCATCACAATTACAATTATTTTCACTTGACAGAGATTTGACAGTTTTACTCTGAATTGGAAATAAATATAAGATCTTTTTCCATTCAAATACAGCTTGTCAGATTTCAGTGAGAATTATTTGTAAGTGAAGTTTTTTGCACATTCCTACTATTAGTTTGAATTCTAAGTAAAGATATAGCACCACTTTAGGAATTAACACTGATGTTCAGAATACTAAGCAAATAAGGAAATAAGAAGTCTGAAGGCAGTTACCGCTTGCTATTTTATAGCTAAACAATTCAGCTTTTACCAATCAAAATATGTACCCATGAAGTTAGCTTGTATATAATGAAAAATAAGCAGATTCTTGGAAAAGAAAATGAGGACGTTTAAAAATTAATGCCAAAATCCATAAAAGCCACATTAAATGCATTCATACACATTTTACATTGGCTATTCTGCATAACTAAAAATCTCACTCATTTGTTAAATAAGAAATATATTTACCAATTTTATGAGAATTATTCAATAACTACTATGTCCAGTCTCTGTCACAAATGCAAAGAAAAAGTAGAACAATTCATAATTTCTGTCTTGGGCTGCTTATTTTCCTGAAAATTAAGGAATCAAGATATGAGAGGAGTATGGGAGGGCATAATGGCCTTAGAAGACAAGCTCAGTCTATGATTATTATCACAGAAAACATAATCATCTGTGATTATTCTATAATTATCAATACTCACAAATAGAAGGCACTTGGCTAGCTTAACTGCTAGGATACATACTAAAAAGGGAGTAATTAATCCCATGTCCCAGTGTAAAAGTCACTTTGACTTTGGAAGATTTGATGGAATTTTGGAAGATAGTCAGAAAGCAGATTTTTTTTTTTTATTAACTAGGCGAATTACCTGTTGGCTTTTTCTTTCTTCCCCTAAACCATAATAGAAAAAGTACCAAACAGTCAGGATATTATGTAACAGCTGAGGACTGATATCAAGGAATGAAGCTGCATGGTCTCATGCATATCATAGAGATCTAAATGCATAGGTTGCACACATTCTAGACCATAAAATGTCTCCCTTTGATTATAAAGGTAAGATTTGTACATGTATATTGATGACATACAAGTTATGTATTCTAATTCTAGTTCTAGTAATTTTCATATCTTTTCCATTAAGACAAAGTTGTAATCACTTTTGTTGATTTGTTTTGTAATCACATTTCCTTGTAAATAAATTGCATCTTAACAGCGATTTAACTTGTGGAAACCATCTCTCTTTGCAATGACAATGCAGACAATGAAAACCAGGAAACTTCAAACAACAACTTGAGGTGTTTACCTTTCTGTGGTATGTGCATCAACAATCTCTATGAAAAATAATTATAAAATCTATTTAGAATATTCTAAATCAATGAGTTTTCATCTCATTTTTAATCTACTTTCTGTGTCTCTTCCTTTCTCTTTTCATCTAACCTCTTACTCATCATCAACATCATTCATCTCTCTCCTGCTGTTCCTACATTTTACCACTGAACAGTTCTGTACATCATGTTGTATTTGTCATCTTCCCAGATGACCAAATACTGGATTTCTTGCTAAGTTATCATCACAAAGGCCTTCACCTGTTTGTGTCATATTGCTGTAATGGCACTGGCTCCCTCTAGTTTCATTCTTCCCTCCCTAAGTACTACACCCCTTTAGGCTCTGTTTGTACAGACTGCTACCTCACAATACATAAAGAGGCAAACACTATTTATATTTATAGGTAGACTTATTAGATGACTGAATAAGTATAAAATAGCATTTTAAAAATATGTCATATGGTGTCTTTAGGGTGAATGCTACTTGGCATGCTGCTTAATTTTCTCAAGATTCTAATTTTGTGACCTGTATGATTGCTGTATTTTGTCAAAACATAATATTTAATACAAATGATGATTTAACAAAAACTTTGCAGAGTTTTGTAACTACTGTTACAACCCTTTCACTGCTTAAGGCTTTAATGTTTTAAGCCAGTGTTAGTGATTACAGTAGATAATAGTAATGCAAATACTTTCTCAAAAATAAATTCATTAATTGCCCCCATTTCTCTTAAGACAGGGATAGTGTGACAGCAGAGATCAGAGGGAATGCACATAATAGGCATGCCTCACCACACCCCTCTGTAAGACAAGGCTCTGTGCATTTATACCAAACATTTAGTTTATTTGCAAATCTGGCAACATGTTTTCCTTAATTTCTCTGGAGAAACTGGTGAATGACCTATCTTGGAGCCATGCCACTGTCTTTAAAAAAAAGGCATGTTTAGCTTTAGCTAATGTCAACACCCAACATTCCTATTTCCCATCTGAGCAAACAAAAGAAATACTCCTCCAAATAATGTAAAATCCAAAGTACAAGACTGTATCTTTAGAAAGCTGGCACAGTTTTTCTGAACTGAAAGTTTTCTGATGCTGACAGTACTTAACCAGTTTTTAGGAAGTTAGCCAAGACTTTACAGAAAGAAAAAGCCTTCATAGACGTTCAACAGAAGATTAAAAATAAATTTTCACAAAGCAGGGTTATTAAAAAGTTAACAAGACAGAAGCTACTTGAAATAAAAAGAAAATGCTTATGAACTGTTAAAAATTCCTTCCTTTAATCCTTGATTAGATGTGTAATGGTTGTTATCTCTGATTATTTCTGATACCATTTCAAACATTCAACTTTATCTACTCACCAAAGCTGTATTCACCAATTTACTCTGCAGTTTGCACATCTCTGGCTTCTTTGAGAAGGTATGCCTAGTCTGGCTCTGAAGTAACTAAAATATGGTCACCTTTTCTTGCTTATTATTCTTATGCATCACCTTGAGTGCTTTCATGGTTCCTCTTTTGTCCTTCATCAAATCACGTCAGCTTTTTTTTTCACTTTAAAGGGTCTCCACAACTCTGTACTGCCTAAAAAATGTTACCTAACTTTTTAAAATTAGGCTGTGCCTGAGCACCATATTCTTCCAAAATCTTGTCAGGTTTCTGTCCCATAAATGCTTCAGGATCAAAGTGGATCAGTGTCCAAATTTGGAATGGGCACTGAGCTATCTGTCACTGGTACAGGTGTATGAAATAGTGATCACAGGAATGTTAGGCAGGAAGAACACTGTATATGGTTGTCCTGCTTTTTTCTCTATCACCTCACTGACAGTGATGAAGCCAACTGATATATCTACCATTTATTATCAATCAAAAATTATTATTTTTATAGCAAACAAGGTTTCTGTGAGGTATCAGATCAACAGACTGAACACCAGACAAACTTAACTTTTGAGTTAAGATGTATTTACACCAGCAGAGTTGAAACTTTTTAGTGACTACATGAATACAAACTGCTTTCCTAGGCAGTGCATTTCAGTGCTGGGGAAGAATTTAATAAACATAATAGTTAACAGCTATAGCTAACAGCTAATTAAGAATATAATATAACCATTTTTTCCCTATTCCCTATTCTCTATTCTTTTTGGCATAGTTGGCAAGGATTATTCCCCACTTCCACTAAAACACATAAAAACTAGTTGCTAATTTGTGTAATTGGTGAAGAAAAAAGGCATCTTTACTTTCACTTGTTCACAGAGACCAATCTGATCCTGAACTAATCACAGCAGAATTTTACACAAATCATAAATATTACTTTTTGCTCTGATACTTTATGGTCTGAACAAATTCTGCAGTGAAAGACTACCACTTCAAAAAACTAGTAATTCAAAATTAGCCTAACGTTGGTAATCTAAGATTATGTATTATTTTCAATTGTCTCTAGAGAGCAAATAGTAAATGTTTATGTGATCTTATTTAATAAATAAATAAAATAAAACTCCTTTCATGATGGATTAAATAAAATTGTAACGGAAGACACTTTTATCAAACTGTAGAATATCTTATAAAACAGGCATACTGAGTAGTCTAAAGGTCTTCCTATCCTATTATTCTTTCTCTGATAAGCCAAACTATGAGGAATTGGTTTGGATTGAAAAAAAGCAAGAACAAGGCAAGCATATTGCAATACTTCTTCCTCTCAGTCCCAGGGACTTGCATTTCCCAGATCTCTGCAGACAAACGTGGTATCTTTGCGTTTAACAGGAACAAGTTCAAATAACGTCATTATTTAAACCCATGGTTTGGGGTAATGATAATTTTATTTAATGTCTTTTAGTTCTTTTGCAGAGTTCTATCTCTTTTATTATGAGACAATGAGTAACAGCAGCACATACACTTCTGTCAGGCCTTTCGTGATCTTAATTATCGCAATCATCCCCCCTGTTTTAGTAATCTCTTTCTTTGTGTGAAGCATTCTAGTCTACTTACATATTCCTCATCAGGAAACAATTTAAAACTGGCTTTGTCTTTTATCTTGTCTGTACCTTTCCTGCTAACTACCTTGTTTTGCAATGAAAAGAAAACAATGTAAACATTGCTGAAGAACACCAGGTACCAACATAGTCTCCTGCCACTGCTTACACTTGGTTTTAATTTTATTATCCCAAATGTTATATATATTGGATGGTGTAGAAAAATTCGTGTGTTATAAAATATGTTTTGTGCAAAATGAATCGATGTCCTGGGTTGTAGTATGGGATGTACACAAAGTATTCTATCACCATCTTCATGAACTGTTGAATCCAATTGTTGGAGTAGTCTTTCCCCTAGGCCCTGCCCCCCTCCCTTTTCTGTTAATGTGTCTTCTGTTAATGGCCCATCAATACCTTGCCCATGACTCATAGATAAG
>VXBB01007903.1:186375-217859 GCA_013399915.1 Illadopsis cleaveri
TTTACAGCTAAAATTAAATGCTGAACCTTCTATTTTCAGTAACACTTGTCTTGTTTTCTTCTCAGTACATCACAGTATCTGAACTTGAAAACCAGTATCACTTTTTTTTGGTTCTTTTTAACAAGGAAGTATGAACTTGAAACCTGTACATTTTCTGGTTTTAATATCCTGTCTTTGTTGCCTATCAAAATAAAACTAAAATCACAATAACAAGAATCTTGAATCAAGAAAGTAAATTTTAGTATTGTACCCCTATTTTAAAGACAGAGATATAAAGAAATGTACCAACAGGTATTATTAAAAACTTTCTCTAAAGGAAATTGTTCACCATTTTCTCTAGAGAATGATTACATAAAAGGATATGGCAGATGTGACCTACTGAGGTGGTGATAATTTCCAGCAGGTTTTAGTAGGCTTGAAAAACATCCTATTGTGCAATCCTTGACTGATGCAGAAGTCAGTCCTTTTATTAAGTACCTAAAGAGATGAGATCAGGAAAGAATCTGCACAGATTTCATAGTACCCAACACTGGGGAAATGTTTTCTAGATTAAACACTTGAAAAGATAGAAATAAATATTCTATTTTTAACTGGACTTTGAATTTAATTGCCATGTTTTAAATAAGAACATCAGCAACAGTAACAGTTGGAGTAGATTCCTATTAGCCTAGGAATAATTATGATTTCAAATAGTCACCAAGGGCTGTAACTCAGAGGTTTCATAATCCCCTTCTCCTGTTCTGAACACCTATCTCTACCTTACTTGAGCCATCTCTACAATCTTACTCTATATGCAGGCAGCCAGCATCCATCTACCACACTATCATCATTATCCTGACCTCTTTATCCTCTATCTCTCCAAGGTATTTCTATCTCAGATTTATGCAAAAGCTTTTGAAATAACACTTTTAGGCCCAGTGTATTAAATGTATCAGTCATTTTTAATTTCTACACGTGATTACACCAAAATCACTGTCAATTTAAGTATCATATTTGCAATTTAAATTACCCTAATCACTTACTTTAGCCCACATTTCTGTATCAAATTACTTTGGAGACTTAATTTTGTTGGTGAACTTTCTGTGACTGTACAGCACTTATAGAATGCAATTCCACTTCCATACAAAGGCCACACTTAAGTTATTCAACTATGAATATATGATAATAGGATCCAATTTGCTATTTAACTCTCCTGTTCAAACTACACTATTCGTCTGTTTTAAAATCTATTTAAGGAAACCATTAATTGAGATGTTATTTCTATTGTGCCATTACATTTTTAAAGTTGCCAATACTCAAAATAATAACTAATATAATATCTTTGCTTATCTCATATGAAACAGAAGATATTTTAGAGAAATATTTAAAATCAGCTTGTTAACTTTTCCACGTATTAAAAATTTGAATGGGAAAAGAAGAATTGCTTTCCTTCTTTAATAGTTTTTCCATTTTATCATTAACCTATCCTTGACCAAAGACAAGATACCATATTGAGAACAATACTATAAGTAATATTTATGAAACAAATGGGAATTCCGTTGATTATTTTGTTGGGAAAAAATACAGTGCAATACTAGGACAAACTAATCTGGAGAAATTTTCATCATCTTAAAGCCCAAAAGTGCTGCAGTGCTGAGGTATCTTTCTTTTGGTATAAGAACTGAAAAGCTATGGTCGGTTGTACTACTGAAGATAATCCTCCATTCCTCATGGAAAATCTCATAAGAAAGAAGACTCACATGTAGATTTCCAAATATATTTGGCTTAGTGAATCAGTTCAGGAAAAAAAGTAAGGAAAAAGAGGAAATGCTTGATTTTATCTGGCAACCCTGCAATGTTCAGAAAGTCTAAATTAGTCAACCTGATAAATTTTGTATATAATGTACACCCTAACAGCCGTCTTTCTCTCCTCATATCCCAGTCTAGTTCTGAGGTCTGATTTTATCTAGCATCTCTAATGAGTGATTATGTCTGTGTTTTTAAAATGATATTGTGAAAGAAGTTTTGTCACAATGAAAGCTGGAATCATACGAAAAGAGCTTCTAGATTCTCAGTGAACACTGGACCTGCTGGGTATGAAGGTCAAAGAACATATGTACTTCTAACATGGCTATAGAATTAATTCTTTGACAATGGAGTGTTGTATTGCAGTATTTGACACTGCACTCCTATACAGAGGTGGTTATTTTCACATTCAAATTTGCAAGATTTCATTGCTTTCTAAGCACTGTAATCACATCCCTTTTCACTCCAGTCACTCTACTCATGTACCCACCCTATTCCTCTTCCCATTCTTTATATTTGACTTCTGAAATTCTGACATCCTATTAGGCTATCAGGTTCTTAATTAAAAGAAAATTAATTTAAGTACCCCTTTTATCCCTTCAGATCTCAGTGGCATCAGGGTTTGCATTTGCAATGGAATCTAATATGGTGTCAGAAGACTTTTGCTACCACTATTTTCAGCATTTTATGCCTGTAAAGTTCCTAGCAGCCTCCTGAGCCAGAGAACACAAGCAATTATGAAAACCAAATATGGAACTTTAGGTGTTGCTGAGCACAATTTAGATATAAGCCCAAATAAACAGTCCAGGAAGAAAATAATATATATTTGCATTTTGAAAGCACACAAACCTGCAGCAGTTTTTATTGAAATAAAAAGTCAGAAAAGAGACATGGCAGCAACCCTTTTATTTAGCAATACAAAGTTTCAGACAGCTTTGTGGTTTGTGTGCCTTACTAGGTAGGCCTAACCATGTTCCCATTTAGTGTGGGGCTTTTAGGCTACCCTTTGGAGACACATAATTTGCCGAGATTTCGGTGTGTCTTCATTGAAGACTAAAAGCTGGATTCCTACTCCCACAGTAATTTCAGCATTCAAAATTGCCTTTGTTAAACAATATGGCAAATTTTCAGGTGGCACAATACTGAAACTGCATGACTTCTCCAGATTTTTCTTTTATTTCTAATTATTTATGCTTTGTACAATGCTTAGCATTGTGAAATACATTTATGAAAGGTATAATCCATATAATACTACAAAACATAAAGGAACTATGTCACATACATAATATATATTAAAATAAACCAATAAGCCCAAAATTTATATCCACACTGCATTAACTCCTGTTAGAGAAAATAAATAGTCATCTTAGTTTTTCCTGCCAACAGTTTCTTCTCTGAGTAATACCAAAGATAATCTACCAGTCCTCAAACTTCTCAAGTCTGCTATTTTTGATAGCCAGGAACATTTCTTGATATTTTCAGTATCAAACTGTGACCTTACATGACATGATTTTATAACTGGAGTAGCAGAATTTATCAAATTTCACCTTTACAAAGGCCTGGGTAGACTTATAAAAGGAATATAAAATGGAAGTTCTGTTTTATTTTTTCCACATACTTTTAAAAGCAATCTGTTCTTACAAACAGGAAAAGTATATCTGCTGGCAAGATTCAGCACTATGAAAAGTATATGCAAGTAACTACATAAGTAAACGTGTATGAGGCCGAGTGAAGAAAGGCCATTCGAGTGAAATCAGGGAAATATGGGCAAACAGTGAATCCTGCATTTGGGTGGTCTAACTTAAATGTTGTCCAGCTAATAATCAGTTAATCATGAAAATGTTTAAGTGCTAAAGTAGCTACAAGAGGACTAAGGTTTCTTTCTACAATAAAGAGAAAACAAAACTACAATATACATATCCATTACTCAATTTCATATGTATTATGTATGGAATAATATGTATTATTCAAAACTTTTTATTTGACTTCTTTCATAAAAGACGATTCTGATCTTTTTAGAAGTCTTTATTTACCTCACTCAGAACCAGTAACTTTTTTCCTGGAGTAATTTTCTTTATTCCACTAGGCAGACAGAAGTTTTTAAGGAGGATCCTACATACAATTATCCTGATAATGTGCACAGAATTAAAGATTCAAAAATTAATGAAAAAGTACATACACAATTGTCTTTTTACAGTTAGCAGTTTATCTTCAGGTTCAGAGCACTGTGTATGAATCACCCACGAGAATTAAACTCATCTCCACTTTAAGAATCATCTGCCTGTTTGCCAATGGCATGTATTAATCAGAATCTTATTTTCAAATACTACACTTGAGATTGAAGGATATTTAGGCAAAAATTAAAAATCTTACCTTCAAAAACTCTGAATGCTTTCTTGCAGCTTGGTAGAGGCCATTTAGCAGAATTGGATTTTTGAAAGTTTTCCTTTAGATTCAAATATTCCATAGGGAAAAAAGATCTGGTAGAGTTATTCAGATCTACAATAATTAAGGAGAAAGAATACATACATCAGTGCTCTAAATAAAATTATAATTTGCATAAGTTTATACAAAATAAAAATGTCGTACCTTCTAGGTAATCCTTCTTCTAACATCTAATTTTTTTAGAAAATCACATTTACCCAAGCATTTCCATACATACTAAGAGCAAGTCTTAAATATTCTGTTTCTTTGAAAAAGAAGATAGAAAAGATGATGTCGAGTTCTGGCAAAATGAAATCAACTATTTAACTTACAAAACTATGATGACCTCTATGAATAAAAATTACATCCATAAAAATGACTGTGGTATTAATCTCAGTTCATATTGCTTTTTGTTTAACATCACCATTCAGTAATAGCCAGTAATGCAAAGGAAGGGGAAGAGCCTGACATTTTTTTGAGACTTTTAAAAATACTTTGGATTAACAGGAACTAAGAAAACATTTGTAGGATGATTCATGACACGTTGGAGGAGTTGGCATTATGTACTAATCTCAAGAAATCAACATCTTCTCAGGCTGTAATTTGGGGAAATACCTACATGATTGCAACTCGAAACTGCCAGACTAATCTATCCATAGCAATGCAATGAAAAACAGTTTAAAAACAACAATATTTCCCTATCATAGAATTGATCTGCTGATAACAAACAGGGTTGCTAAGCCAGTAGTTAACAGGAAAAACTTAAACCCCCTACCCATCAAACCCCTGCATAATTTGTGTCTCCAGATAAATATTAATAGTAGCTGGTACCACAATTCTTTCTGTACCTTCAAAGTAAGAAAAGACATTCACAGGTTTTTTTGAGAATTCTTGTGTTTTATTACTTTATGTGGTGGAATGTAATGGAACTTACTTTTCTAATAATAAATATTTTATGAAAGGATAAAATCTTTTTCTCTGGCAAATTTAAGAAAGCCGAGCTTTTTGTGAGCAGGCTACAAAAGGAAGAAAAAATTCCTTTACTTCCAGTAGCTTTTTCTGTGTAAGAGGAAGACATTAGCAGATTTGAAGTAAAAACCCCATGCTGGTCTGATTCTAAAAATTATCCTTTATTTCACCATGTCACAATGCAGGTGGAATGAGGCTACACAATACATGAAGAGCACAGAATCTTCTTATCATCTATCTTGTTACATGAACATAGAGCTACTGCACATATAAACTGCTGTCACTGAAGGTAAAAAGGTCTTTTTCTCTCCTAAATGTAAAATGAACAAACTGTGTATTTTTCACTAGTGTTTTTTAAATTTTTATGGAAGAGCTTTATATGCTACTGAACATATTTGGATTAGGTACTATTCAGATTCAGGCTTCTGATGAGACTCTGCTTGCCCCTCACAGCATAGACAGAGAACATTTTAATTTCCTGCTACAGACCACAGGAAAGATTCTCTCTTTCAGTTCAGACAGTTCTTTCAATTTTATTCAAATTTAAACACTGAAACCTCTGGTGAGGCATCTAATTCCTGTTTTTCAGAAAAGGCAGTGGTGACAAGTCTTACTGGCTTCTACAAGGCTGCTTGGCCCGGCTTTCAATGAAAGATCCCCTCAGGCTGGCCAGGTCACCTGTCCTTCTGTATGTACATGATCCTCTTTCCCTGGCACGTGCCTGGACCTCCCTTGCACTACCACTACCCTCAATCTGCATTTCTCCAAAGTGGTGGATTTATTGCACATGTGTGTCAGACCTGGCCATTCTTGCAAACAACGTGAATGAAACTTCATATGAATCAAGTGTAGAAGATCACTGTTTCCCAGTAAGTGACGCATCTAAAAGATAACTTAGAAAACTTGGTAACTTAGAAAGTTACTTGGTGGAATCACCTCAAGCACTATTTTCTTAGGTGTATCCTGGGCACTCTATCATCTGGTCAGATGTGAGTTTATCCTGATGGGAGAAGAGCTTCCAAGAAAGCCTTTAAGAAAGATGGGAATGCATAATAAACATCATCAAAGCAACCTATATGGACAGGAACTCATACTTAATGGATCCTGTAAAAAAGGCTCAGTTGATCAAGGCAACTGGCCAGAGGAACTACTCTCATGAGTCAAATATGGTTTTGTAGCTCTCAGTTAAACAGTTTTTCTCCATAATTGATGGATGATTCACCTCTTAGCCTTTATTTTTTTTTACACCTGCATCCTTCTGTTGCAGTTATTATGTTCAGTCTGCAAAACTGTACAAGCTAAAAAGTGAACTTCTGAATAGATCCTTAATTGTTTTTCTTCTTGACATATCTTTGTAAAATAAATGCAAATGGAAAGCTGCAGAAAGCATCCAAAATAAATTAGTGAGGGAAATAAGACACCCCAGTTGCAGCATTAGAGAAGTATGTAAAGACTACAAGCAACTTTGCTTTGCTTTGCACAGATCTATAGCAGTAGTGACTTTAGCATAACTTTTAAAAGGCTTAATAGTCCTTCTGAGTGAAATAAATAAAAAAAAATACTATGCTTTACATTGCTCTGGCACCATCCATCTTCTTAATATGCTGATTTTACTAATTTCTTTAAGGATACGATATCATCATCAATATCCCCTAGTTCATTTAAAAGTTGTTCAGTATGTTATGCACTGGAAAATTTCAAAATATTTTGCTTAATACATATAATAAAACAAAGCTAAATTAGCATACCTATTTTTAAATATATTGCTAAGTCAAGCACATGTTGCTATATACTGAATGGCAATATACAAATAGCTGCAGATTTCTCTCATATGAGGTTGATAATACAAACATATTATACTGTTATGGCCCACTATTTATAGTAGACTCTATTTACATATCTATGACACCATATTTCCTCCTTAGTCACACAAATCCTTTTCCTCAAAAAAGTTACATCCCTATCTAATATTTTAACAGATAAAGCGATAAGGTTGAATGGGATGTCTTGAGAACAGCTAGTCCAACCTGCTCAAGCAGGGTCAGCTGCACAGGTGCCCAGAACCACGTCCACCTGTGCTCTGATGGGTATTCCACAGCCTCTCTGACCAGCCTGTTTGACACCCTCACATGAAAAAAAGTGCTGTACTGTGCTCAGATGTGATCTCATGTGTTTCAATTTGTGCCAAATGCCTCTTGTACTGGCAGTGTGCACCACTTAGAAGAATCTGGCACTTTCTTCATTCCCTCCCACCAGGTATTTTTACACATTGCACGTTAAGTACTTAAAGGCTACAAATAATCCAGGTAATATTTCAGTTAGATGACTATAACATGCTGAAAAGTTTTGCAAATACATTTTAGGAAGCATCTTTATTCTCCTTTTGTGCTCTCCAAGTAGTAATTTTCTGCAGCAAATCTGCTAAATTGTTTTTTTAAAATTTAAATAGCCCTAGAAAAACCTAACTCTCTATCAGTGAAACACACTTCATCTGTACATCAAATTGAAGGGAGCATCAAAAATTAGGGAAATGAAATGAGAACAGCTTGAAATCTCTATACACCATACAGGCAGGGAGTTGAGAGTGCTCAGGCTGCAGCTTTCCATCCATTTTCTCTGCTGCAGTGCAGTCAGTGCAGGGACAGCCACTCTCTAGCCCTGGCCACCAGCAGCTGCTCAGTGAATCATCATCACTGGGGCAATAGGCTCATCTGAAAAATGCCTCCTTCCCACCCAAATGAGTTCTTATTTACCCCAGTCAGTTCCTCAAACTGACCTGACATCAAATCATACAAAGTTATGCTGGTATGAAGGCAGAGTCTGTGCACAACCAGAAACAGAAGGTGGGCAGCTCTGCTGATCAATGTGAAATCATACTTCAGTCTGCATCCCTAAACTGTCATCATCACAGCACTCACAACAGCTTAAAGAGGATCTCTGCAAGATCTCTGTAGCCTCTAAAATGAAACAACTCCTGTATGGCTGAGTCATTTCCATTACTTTGTGATCAGTCAATGTACAGTTTTAAGTGCTGTAAATGACCTAGCTCCAGATACCATAGTGCAATTTTATCAGCTATACTTGAATCTGCCATATAAGCTTTGGACATAAAAGACTGACTCATGCTGTTTCAGATATTCTATATGCAGGACAACATACCCTCTTCTATTTCTATACCCAATCTGACACCAAACACCCCCTACCACCTTATTTTCCTCCTGTTAAGAGTAAGGAAAACCAGAGATGAGGGTGTAAGAGGCCAGGATGGGAGAATGTAAGATTATCAAAGGTTCTGGTAGCCTTTATTTTCACTTGTGTCCAAATTTAATGTTATAAATGAAAAGAGCATTTTTTTTGTTTGCCATTAAATGAGCGATTTTAAAAATACTTTTCCAGTAGGATAGTTTGAGGAATGTTTATTATGTTTGGAGCTTGTTATTATTCAGGAAGAAGAACAATCTACCAGAATTCTACCATAAAAGAAAACTATCAGAATCTCACTTCTAAAATAAAAAGTTTGTAAGTACACGTGCCAAATAGCTTCTTGACATTGAACAAAACCTGCACGGAATGTTCTTAGGATGAGTTAAATGGAAAGAAAATCTCACAGTGGATTAACATTACCAAAATTTGCTCTGAATGCATACAGGAAGGAAAAGCACAAGTATTTTTCTATGTCTAAAAACTTTCATTTTTATACCTGTTTGGAAAAAGACTCTGGCAATTGTAGTGCGACACAGTGGACATGGAGTGCTGGCTGGATTGTCTTTGGCAAGCATCCTTAAGCAAGGTTCACAAAAGATATGGTGGCATGGATAGCACATGTAAGGATTGAAATAAACATCCAGACACACAGCACAGAGATAGCTCTCTTTATCTCCTCTGAGTTCATGCTCATCTTCTGTATGCAGGTTTTCATTTGCAGGCTGCAAAAAGAAAAAGAGAACATATTTTCACATTCAGCTCATAACTGTTTTTGATAAACCCCTTGTCTGGAAGGTCATTTTAAGTAACACTTAAGAAGATTGTACACACAGATGATATTCTTAAATTTAATACAGGTTACTTTTAACAAGATGATGACACATAAAACAGGAATGTCAGAAAAAGTCCTCTGTGGGAAAGACGAAGAATCATAAGACAGTAAAAGAAGAAACATAGAATGGTGTGGCTTGAATGGGATCTTAAAGATCATCCAGTTCCTACCCTCCCATCACGTGCTGAACACCTTTCACTAGACCAGACTGATCAGAGCTCCATCCAACCTGGGCTTGAACATTTCCAATAATGGCACATCCACAACTTCTCTGGGCAACCTGTTCCAGTGCCTCATCACCCTCACAGTAAAGAATTTTTACCTAATATCTAATCTAAACTTACCCTATTGCAGTCTGAAGTTATCCTCCCTTGTTCTATCACTACATGCCCTTGTAAATAGTCTCTCTCCATCTTTCTTGTAGGCTCCCTTTAGGTACAGAAAGCCCACAATTACATCACCGTTAAGCCTTCTGTTTTCCAACCAAACACTCAACAAACCAAAATAAACCAAATACTCAGTCTTTCCTCATAAGTGAGGTTCTCCATCCCTCAGATAATTTTTCTGGCCCTTGTCTGAACCTGCTCCAACAGGTCCATGTCCTCCCTGTGCTGGGCCCCCAGAGCTGATGCAGCACTGCAGGTGGGTCTCAGCAGAGCAGAGCAGAGGGGCAGAATCCCCTCCCTGGCCCTGCTGCCCACACTGCTCTGGATGCAGCCCCGGACACGTTTGGCTCTCTGGGCTGTCAGTGCCCATGGCTGGGGCATGTCCAGCCTCTCACCCTCCAGCACCCCCAGGTCCTTCTCTCAGGGCTGCTCTGGATCTCTTCATGCCTCAGCCTGTATTGATACCAGGGCTTGTTCCAACCAAGTGTAGCACATTTCTCTTCATCTTATTAAACCCTCATGAGATTCCTTTTTCAGCTTGTCCACGCTCCTCTGGATGGCATCTCATCCTTCAGACATGAAAATATCATTATTTTGCCAAGAAAGGCAAAACAAAATAAAAATATCTAAAAATAAATTGTGGATTGTTCTGCCTTTGAAAAGTAATTTGTGAAGGACATGTTCCAGGAAGGATGAGTTCAAAACAAGCCACAACTTTATTACTACAAAGCTCAATGTAAACCCTAGAGTAGAAAGTCTAGCAACTCTTACCATCTTTGGCAATTCTTTGTTTTTGTCAGCACATGTGCTTCAAATTTCCTTGCACTGCTGTATTTGCATGAAGACAGTTGGACTTCCCAAATGGTGCTCATCCCATTGAATGTAACAACTTGTGTGGATTGCCATGTTTCTGGTTTGCTCTTGTAAGATGACTAAACCTTTCCAAGTAACCTGAAGATCAGGTAATAATGGCACCCCGGGTTTTTGGATATCATGATTTAGGAATGATATTCCTCAATTTAGTGCTCCCACTGAGATTCTCCAAACTGTATACCACTCACTCGCTCGCCCTCCCCTCTGTGGAGGGCTGGAGGAGAATTGGAGAATTGGAGGCACAAAAGGTAAAGACCACAGGTTGAGATAAGAACAATTTATTGGGAATGGCAATGAGATAAGAAAATGAACAGCAACAGCAACAATACCAGAGGCAGAGAGTATACAAAAAACCACCATTATTGCTCACTGTGGAAACCCCTGACAACAGATAAATACTCCACTGCTCCCTCTGGCTCAGAACCAGTGCCACCTGACTGGTCCCTCCAGCTTGGAACTCATGTTATCCAACTGCTTCCTCCAGCTCACAACCTGCCAACTGGAAGGAAGCTCTTCTCTTTGGAAGTGACTCCCTTCTCCTGACCCCAGCAATAACATGAGGTAGAATAGGACAATCGTCCTAGATCTCAGCTATGCCCCCTCCTGGCTACTGCAAAAGTTAACCCTATCCTGACTGGAATGAGGATATTGGCTTAAAGAAGAAAACAATTTTTTCAGCTTTATGGGAGACACTTAGGAGAAATTTACTATGCTCTACCTCTTCTATCCATCTTCTTAGTTTCTGTTTCTGGTTTTCTTTCACAGCCCACAGAACCCCATATAGTCTAATAACCAAGAGATCCACCAGGAAAAACCAAGACAGGAGCATATCAAGACACTGCTGAGTGTCAAAACTCTTCCCTCATGCCCCTTATTCTAAACTCCCAATCCTTGCCTCCCCTGTGCAGCTGTGGTAGGAAGTGATAGAGAAGCTTTGGTGGGTGCCTGGAATCCAAACAGGGTCAATCTACCATTCTATGTATTACAAAGGCCACTTTTGACACTCACAGGCCATGACAGACCACTACTGCCTGACTGGTACCAAAAGTTAATGACAATTGTTAACATTGTTATTACTGTAGGTATGGGAATCTCTAGATGTTTCAGAGAAGATTACATTTATGGCTTATATTGATTTGAATTGCTGTGTTTCTCATTATTCCCAAAGAGTATCTCTTTCTATGGGAGATACTGAACTCTGCAAATAGTAAATAAGTCCTTAACAGTACAGGTACTGTAGATTGCATTAAAAATACAGAGCAGGAGTATTTAGCCGGGATTTATCAGTTCTGGACAAACACTTGTCCTGTCATCCTACCTCAGCCTTTGCATTGCACTTTCCAGGATATTATGTGGCAAGAGAGCTTGTAAATTCTGAGCTGCTGTGTCAAAAATGCCTGGAGATAGTTTTGGTTTATCAGTGTAAACAAACACAAGCTCTTGATTCACAACTATGAATGTCAGTAACTGTGTGTCTCTTACCTTAGAACTCACTGAGTTTGATTTTCTCCACTTGCCAGGGCTGCAGAAAACTTTGGTGTGTACTGAAATTTACTACAGAGGCAACTAGGCTGTACTGATAAGCAGGAAGAATGGGTCTGGCTGGACTAACACCCACAGAAGCTAGTCACAGACAGGAAGAGCTTGGGGCCATTACTTTCAGCTCCATGCTACAGGAAAGGCTCTTAAGCCAACATTAAATACTAGAGTATTACAACTATCAGTAAAACTGTTTAACCCAGACTGTCTCTACACTTACAGCACAGAAAACCCACACCAGAACAGAATGGCAAAGGGTAACAGAACTGATTACAGCTAAATAATTTTAGAATGAAGGAAGCTTCATAATACCATTTCTTTGGAAAAAAAGTGGAAAATAACTTGGCAGAGAAAGTGAAGAAAGTAATCTCAGGTAATTACATGACCAATGACCAGCAGAAATCACAAAAGACTAAAACATTGTGTAAGTAACAGTCCCCTCCAACTCTGCCATGTGGGCTTGGCAGTGCTGGGTTAGTGTTTGCACTTGATGATCTTAAAGGTCTTTTCCAACCTATATAACTCTATGATCCTATGTAATGTCAAAATCAAAATCTAGCACAAAAAACCCCCAAAATACAGGGAACAGAAAGCTTTTGCTAACTGCTTTTGATGAGCACTGTTTGCAAAAATACACCGTGTGTCCAGAGGAGCTGACTGCAAGATAAATCTCTTTCATATGGCAATTAAGTAACTAAGAGAGCTAGAGGCAAAACTGCTGAGGACTTACCAGTAATGGTTGGTTCTGAGACAGGTTTGTAATCATGGTAAGATGTATGAACAGAGGTATCTCAGAACCAACTGCAATTAGAAAGATCAAAAGTATTCTAATGTGTCACAAGATCTAGTTAGGAGTAATTTTCTTAGTGGAAGAGATGTCCTTTCTACAGCTTTGTGCCCCTTTTGAAAAGACCTATGTAGGCACATGGTATAACTCAGTACTGCAAAGCTAAAACCAGAGAAACTTCCTTAAGCAAGAAGCTAATGCACAATAATTTAAACAGTCATTATTTTCTTGGTTTGCAATTAGGTGGTGCCTACGTATACTACTAGAGACAGGGCTTTAATGTATGAAAACTTTACAAGCATAAACCAGAATGGCTTCTTTACAGGATTATAGTACGAACAAAATTGAGAAAGGACATGTAAACATCAAGGACAGTGAAAGATTGCCAAATAACAACAGAAAAGGCTTGAAAGCAAAACTATTACTCCTAAGAAATGAAAAAAAGGTAAGAGCCTTTCATCTTCCCACATTGATTGGGAACTGCTAATACGGCTTTGACACTAATCCCTGATATTTCACTGGCTGGACACCTGAAGGATATTAACAAAAGAAAAGAGAGGAACAGTGAATCAGCTCCTGCTTGAGAAGCCTATAAAGCATGTTAAGTAACAAGGAGTCTAATACAGCAGTGATTGAGAAGAGGCATGAAGGTATAAAATATGGATATCAGGGCTTGTAAGAAGTCACTGCCACTGGACTGCACGAAAGTATTTGATTCAGTTTCACATTCAGAAAGAACACATGCACCTCTGAATAACATGGTATCTAATGTATGATTTACCTGTAATCATGTGAAAGACCTAGACCAAGGGGTTGTACACACTTACAAGAAAAGACTTTGTATGAATGCTACCAGTAAGAGAAGTTCAGAGTAAAATGTGGAATTATGATCAGAACAGTTACAAAACCAAATAAGGCACATATGACATTTGACAAAGATGCCACATTATGAAAAAAAACCCAACAAAAACCAAGCTGCAAAACCCCTCATTTTAAACTGACCTATTCAGAACACTTTGTAAGCTCAAAAATGTCCACAGTTGAAAGGAATGATGACTGAGGAAAAATCAGTTCTATATTTCACATTATTATCTTGCAAAGAAAACTGCCTCTAGAATGATTTGCAGCTCTAAACCAGACTTTAAGTCTTCAATTATAATGCAGAATTGGAATCATACATCCCAGGTCTGAAAAAGCGAGAAAGAATGAATATTGACACTGTTTTATACAAAAACAAAACAGAAAGAAATAAATGCTTCATGCTTGTTGCTGGACAAAAATATCAGTAGACTTATGTTGTCCCACAACAGCTTTTGAACCTCTCAGTCAATTGCAAACAAATCTGGCACAAGGGTTATTACATCAGGTACATTGCTTCCTGCAAATTTCTTAAAATTGACTGGTATATTGTGTACAGGGGCTGAAATGACTGTCACTGTAATGAGAAAATCTCTAAGTGTTCTGTTGCTTCAGACAGAATTTATCTAGCCTTATTTCTGTAGAATAAACTAGTGACTTTTAATGGCATTTCAAAATTAAACTCAGAAAAAACCAAAAAAGAATCCAATATTAAAATGCAGAAAATGTTGTTACCAAAAAATGCTGCTAGCCATACTAGCAGTTCTTTCAAATCAGCCCATAAGGTACACCAGGGTTTGAATGCCTTTGAACATCCTGTATAATGAATACAAAAGGACATATTTTCAGGTGTTTGTCAAAACTAAGCTTGAAACATTAAAATCAAAATAGGGTTGAGAGATCAATGCCCATGGCTTAAACATCTTTACAAATCAATAACTGAGTCTAAACTCCCTGCACTCTGAATTTCTCCCCACACAACATTTCAGAAAAATTCAAAAGCAAACCAAAAACTTCAAAGCAGAGCTCTGTGGAGCTACCTATTGCCATGTCCTCTGTTCAGAATCACAGAATCACAGGATGAGTCAGGTTGGGAGGGACCGCAGTGACTCATTTCAATCAACCTCCCTACTCCAGCAGGGTCACCCCAGAGCACATGGCACAGGACTGTGTCCAGACAGTTCTTGAATATCTCCAATGAGGGAGACTCACAACCTTTCCAGACAACCTGTTCCAATGCTTGCTCCCCTGCACAGTGAAGAAGTTCTTCCTCATGTTGAGGTGGAACTTGCTGGACATCAGTTCCTGCACATTGCTTCTTGTCCCATTACTCAGCACCTCTGAGAAGAGCCTGGATACATCCTATTGACACCCTCCTGTCAGACACCTGTGTACATTGTTAAGGCTCCCTCTCAGTCATCTCTTCAAGGCTGAACAGGACCACTTCCTCAACCTTTCCTTGTAAGAGGGATGCTTCAGCTCTTTAATCATCTTCATAACCCTCTGATGGACCCATCCCAGGAGCTCCATGTCTCTCCTGTCCTGAGGAGCCCAGAACTAGACATAGCACTCCAGGTGAGGCCTCATGTACCCAGGATAGTCTTCTTGGGCAAGACTGGTTCATTCAGACCCTCTCTGCTGCATTTGGGATTGATAAATTATTCTAGGGGAAACAACTGAAAAACATTTTTTTCATGATCTTTGTAGAGGAATTTCTTTCTAGAGCTAAGAAGCAAACAGTGGTATTTGTTTATTTGGGTGTTGGATTATTTTGGTTGTATTTTTTCTGGGTTTTTTGGGTTTTTTTGGGGTGGGGTGGGGAGTGTTATTGGGGTTTTTTTGTTTGTTTGCTTTGGTTTTTTATTCAGCCTCATTAGAAGTTGCCTTTGGCACTGGAGTTGTTCATCAAGGGCAAATACAGGTTGGATGGAGTTGTGAGTGACCCAGTTCAGTGAATGGCATCTCTGTCCATGGAAAAGGATTGGAAGGAGATGATCTTTAAGGTCCCTTCCAACCTAATGCATGCTATGACCATATGTGATTAACTGCATTGTAGACCAAGGCTTCTAAGGCAAATACTGATAGGACACATATACTAGAGTACCTTAAGAAAGGAAAAATTATAAAATGCCTGGAATATAGCAATTCAACCAATTTGTCTCGAAGAAATAGTTTTACTTTGTCAGGAGATAAAGGCATCTTTCGTTGAAGAAGTAGAAAAAATCCTCAGAAAAAAAACTAAATAAAGGGGAAGAAAAGTATCTAGGACCTTTTCTTTTTATTCCTGTCCACACCTCACAGAAAAAAGAATAATGACTATTTCAATTTATTTCTGATTCATATTTTTTTAATAATGTTGAAACAGGCCACACAAAACTGAATGTTTCTTGTGCTAGACACTGTACACGGGTATTTTGCACTCATCTCCCTTCTTTCCAAGCATCTTACATAATATACTTCATTTTCTTATGATAGACTTGAAATTATTTAAGCATTTTTTGTTATGCAATTTGGTTAATCTCTGCAGTTCCTTCTATGGAGTACTAGCCTTTAGGCTTTTGAAATATACATCTAAACTGGCAGCTTTACATATTATTACTCTTTTGGAAACTTCTCTTAGAAGAATCATATTTAAAGAACATCTCTAAACACAGCTTTTATGAAAATACCTGGAAGATCCCTGCAACTACTTCATAGACTTATAATAAGGTTTTATCCCTATTAAAATAATTCAATTATAAAGAAGAATTGAGAGATAGGCTACTGGAATAAATATTACTCAAAGTTCTTGAACCACAATCATCTAAACACTTTAATATTTATAATCACCCTTGACTAGTATATAAGAAATTAGTGCCATGTTACAAGCTTATCTCTGTCTTTATTTTGCACTTCATAAAACGCATACATAGTTAACACAGGCACGTAAGAAAACAATGTCAGCATTATAGTTAAGTGACAGATGAAGCTTTCCACCAAAAATAAACATCCAGGCCCAGCTATTAGTGTCACTAGATTTAAGAATAAAGCAAATATTAACTATTATTCATCTTTATTACAATCACTATTTTAAACCAAGGGAAGGAAAATTAATTCCCAGAGGCCTGTAGAAACTTCCATGAATCTCACAGAGCCTTGATATGATGCCTCAATGATAGATAACAGGATCTGTTGGCCCTTCTCATGTGAATTCCATGCAGAGAAAACTTTTGCTTTTAACAACTTCTTTTCTTTTTTACAGAAGTTGCAGGGAAGAAAATGAGATTGTTCTTCCTTCTTTTGATATTATGTATCTCCTTTGCATTTTGAAACTGAAATGATACAGAATGGGCACTATCATGAGTGCTAAACACTCTGCTCAATTTTACAAACCTATTGGAACTGGAAGGTCAAATTAGAGTCCTAAAGAAGTAAACCAATTGGTGGGTTTTTTAGTTAGAGCAAAACAGTTGCTGTCTACACTTGAAGTCCCCGTCTCCAGTACAGTGAGAGTGCAACTCCTCTCTTGTACAAACTCGTGTTTTTTCTGGTTCCTGATAAAACGATATAGTCCTGTCAATTTACATACACACTGAGATGAAGAATCAATAAAAAATTTTGGCTTTGATATTAATTTTATACCTGAAAAATCAGGTGTTTTTTCTTAATTTTAGCAAAAAAGATTTACAGCACTGAAATAACAGACAAGTGCTTATTTTTTCATTCTTTTTCTAGGATTTGTGTGAAAGTATACACTGTTACTTTTAGGGAAAATGCTCATAACAAAATATCTCTAAAAGAATGTCTTGAACAGTGCTGCTACATTTTGTCAGCTTTGCATAAGTATAATACATGAAAGAATGCATCTGAAATGCTTCTTGTCATTCAGTATAAATTTAAGGCAAATTACAGTGATGCATGACACAAGCTGAGGTAACAGCATACAACAGACACTTAGTGAAGAATATTGACTCTTATCATTTACAAGTGTCTCTTCCCCAGCACTATACAGCAGAAAGTGAAGTAGACAACATGGAAGAGTGTTGGTCAGATGTGGAGGTTGGTTCCTGTTCTGAACAGTATTTATAAACTGTTTATAACCCAATGACACTCCATTTGTGGAATGTTGCTTTTCAAAATAGTAAGATAAATGTACAGATTTTCAGTTTCCTACAAGTCTTGCTGCTCCTGGCATTGGCCTGCTCCAAGGTAAAGTTCTTTCTACTCATGAAGTCTACAGTAACTACAAATATCTGTCTGCTAGCAATTAGCAAAAGATCAACATAATAAGAGTTACACAGAGTTTTTGGCTGCTAGATACAGTTACAGAAGACTTCTTACCATTTGCGACAGAAAGATGAGTTTGCTGCACTGAACTCTCAGAATAGGCTTTTTCAAAAATGCCTTCAAATGTTTTTTAAACAAATTCCTCACTATTATTATGTAGCCATGACCATCCTTTCAATCATCACCTGTAGTTTGTGACATGACCACTCAAACTTTATGAATACAATAATAACATGTTTCCAACACAGGCTGGGGTAGAAGTCACAGAATTCTTGCCTTTTATTCATCAGATAGAAGAGAATTTACTTAGGATTCATAACAATATGACCAAAGGAGGTATTTAACTCAGATAAATCAACTCTGCTTTTATCTTTATTCACCAGGATATGCATTATAGTATGACCAACTCTAACCCTTCTTTTGGACACCTGTGGAATGTGACACCCTTTTTTCTGGGGTGGGTGACCACAGTGTGTCTTTGATTGAGCTCACCATTCACCCCCAAATCAAGAGGTATGAATCTGCAAGTATCCTCTCTTTCCACAACTTACATATAGTTTGTGAGATATCACATTAAAAGATTCACCTAGTGAGATGAACTGCTTTAAAATAAGTTGCCCTAAAATTAGGAACCTAAAGCTATATTTAGACAATTAAAGGACTGTCCCAGTTTTCAAAAGTTTCCTTATCTGGCTGGAGCAACTGGGTGATCATCTTCCTTAGAACAATGAGGCCACCTATTTAGAGTGTGTTGGCTAAGTTTTTAAAAATCTGTTTAAATATTGATTACTTTAATAGACTCCATCACTAAACAGTGTTTAGAGTACAGCATTCAATTACTCTGAAGTAAAATTAAGGGTTTCAAAGAAGAACATATCTGAGAAACTTAGGTAGAGGTAATCAGATTGCATCATTGTTTCTTAATTTTTTTATACCGACTAAGATGACTATGGAATAATCCTAGCTTCATCAGAATCAAATATTTTAATTCACTTCTTACGCAGTTCGGGATGACTTGAAAAATTCACACACAGTTTTCCCTTAAAATGCAAACAAACAAATCACCAATATACACAAGTATCTGTTTCTACTTAAAAAAAAAATCAGGAAAATTACATTATATTTTCCATTACTACAAACTTACAAGAAGTAAAAATCTTCCAACAGAAGTATTGCCTTTCTGGAGATTTTCTCGAAGTTGTAAATGACATTTTTAAAAGTAAAAAATAATTTAAGATTAAGACTCTAAGAGCAATCAACAACAAGACCTTTATCTCCATTTTCAAAACATAATTATCTAAGTAAAATTTGTAGTTTGTAATCCATCTGTGGCAGACATTGCAATGCTAAATTAAAACAATAAACCAAAATACTGAAGTGTTTCAGATGTCCTCATGCAGCAATAGAAAAATATGTCCCTTTTGTTTCTTTTCATGCAACCCTTGGAGACTGACACTGAAATTTGATCCTGAGCTGTTGAAAAAAGTAATCCAGGTGGACCTGCAGTAATAAAATGCAGGCCAAATGTTGTGTATATTATATTGTTTTTTTCTGACAAATTATATCTAGATGTTCAGTTTGATTAATACTTCTCAACTCTTAATCTTTATGATACTTTGTCAGAAAGTTTATCAGAAATACTATTATAAACTGTGGTTTGGGATTGGCAGCAGTCAGCAATAAGCAGTACACTCTTTCCATGTTACTTTATTTGGTCATATCCAAAGTCATCCAAAATGTGCAAAAGCTTATTTTCCTCAAATGTAACTGTTAGATGCCACAATCTGAAAGTGCTAAACATGGATGGCTTCAAAGGGGTCAGCTGTTAGTACTCTGATACCTGAATAAGTCCACTTTCCAGACACTTAAATTAAGCTGCTGTTATTTTTTCTGTGTGATAAACAGAGCAGAAATGATTGCTTACTTTTTATTTCATAGTGTAAGTGCAAATTTTTGCATGCATGCATCATTTTGTAATTATTAGTAATTCCATATACATGTCTATAAACACTTCATTTCATGCAGAGCAAACTACATTCCCTGAACAGCTATTGAAACATTTTATTTTATGCAAGGCATAAATTTTCTCTGCTGTACAAGCAAGATATTTGCACCCTACTTAATTTTCCCCAGATGTTATTTATGAAGACAGTGAGGCCATTTTAAATTTTAGGGTGCCATCCTTTCTCATGAGCCTTCCTACAAAAGCCTTGAGGGGTCTGAATAATGACCCTTGAAAATTTCAATCTTTTCTCTTTGCTACAGTTTAATATTATTACAGATTTTTCTTCTATTGAAGTATCTCACTAAGTCTTTCAGAAACTGAGTATGAAAATCCAGCCTAGCAGAAAAAAAAAAAAAAAACAACCAAAAATCAGAGTGTGTAGAGATGTGTGAGTAGATTCTTTGGAATTGCAGGATGCTAGAAACAGAAAAATCAAGCTGAACATCTACTATTTCACATTTCTCTGCCTGAATTAAAAAAGTAGGATGCCACTAGAAATGTTGGGGCAACACGCCAACAGAAAATTGAATCTTAGCAGTTACTACTTACCTTTCAAAAAAGACAATGTTATAATGAAATATGATCTGATTTAGATGAAGGCAAAATTCTTGTTTGAGGGTTAAATTTTTTCAAAAAGTACCCCAGAAAAAAAAAAAAATCACCATAAGCATGATCATCTTCTCGTATCTAAAATGAATCTGAACTTTTGGATTTTGCTTACCACTGATAAATCTTATCTAAAAAGCTTAACTCCTCATGCAACAAATTGCCATCTATATTTATTAAAATTCTCAAAATACATGGATATACTGAAGTGAATTCACTACACTAATACTTCACATATTTGACCCAACTTAGATTTATGACATAATGAATACTTGGATCTGGCTATGATAGCCAACATAAAAAATAATTAATCATCAGAATACAAGGCATCTCAGAATTTTCACTGCTGACATCCTAAAAATACTTGCAAGACTGACATCAAGAAGATATAAAAGAGTTTGGAATTTTGTGGAGATATAAAGAAACTAGAACACACAGCTTACAATATTTTCACATGAAGAACAGTTCAAAATATACTCAAGAAAAAAAGAACACCAGGAAAGGTTATTTCAAACTTATTGTTCTACATCATGTAAAATAAACTGCAATTAATTTTTGTGGCAAAGTACTGTACTATAGTTTGATATTAGAATATCTGTCCCCTTTCTGAAAATTTCAACAGATTTTTAACACTGTCCACTACTATTAACGTGTTAGTTAAAGACTGTTTAATTTTAAATTATCTACACTGACATTAGGCAAAGACACTACTTTGTACTCTGCACCCAGTATAACAGTGAGGGGAAAAACGGAATGACTACAAAAATAATGCTAGTAAACTGAGGTAAAGGACAGACCTCACCCAACAGTCTCCCTCATAATCCTAGGACTCTCAAGTGAGGCCTTAGAAACTTACTGATGTTAGCTAATAATTTTCATCTCCTTAATGTGGTCAGCATGCTATGTCCTAGTTTAGCAGAACAGAGAAAGTCTTTTCTAATGAGGAAACACAACAAGGAAAGACAAAGGACCCAATACAGTGAAGCACACAAAGCAAACCAATGCCATTTAATTTGATTGTGCTAGGTTGGTTGCCTCCTTAATGTAAGTTTGTAGCTGACAAACTGTGAGCATTTTTAGATGTATTATTTATGTCAGTTCTTCAGGCAAAAGCAGGGCATGTTTGGAGCAACAAAGCTCACTTTTACACTGTTCAAAAGCCTGCCAATCTTACAAAGAATAAAACTTGTTCAGCTACAAACTTTTAATTTTATGACTTTCACAGTGCACTCAGTGCAAGGGTAGCACTTCATTTTGGATCTTAAAGGACACAAGCTGAAGCAAGCAGAAGATGTAACATAAATCCTTTGTGAAGGGTACAACCAGCACAAACTCTTAGACTGCATGACAAATTCAAATCTTCTAGCACCTAACATTTTGTTACTAAAAAGAAGTCTTAGTCCTGATTTTACAGATAAACCTTCAAAAGTAATAAAATTTAACTGATGGAGACAACCTGAAAGAAAAACTCAGTGATGTGAGCTCTGTCCTGCTTAAGCCTGAGTGCAGTCTTAGCTCTGAAGTCCATCACTGTCAACTTCAGTCATTTAACCATGACCATTTAGTGGATACACAGTGTATGAAACAGACTTGGGAACTGGAGAGGCTGTTGGGAAAATGCAGAGAAAAGCTGGAAGGTGTGTCAAAAAACTGCTACCAAGTGCAGAAATAATTTTTTTTTTCATACATAGTGTAAAGATATATGGCATAGATATATGTCTGTTCTTTGTATTTGTGGTCAAAAGGGTGCTGATAGCACACCTGTGTTTTGGCTATTGCTTCATTCCTTGGAATGCTTCCTTTCCTATTTCAAACAGGCTGGGACTGGGCTTGAGTTTGGGAGCTGACAGAGTCAAGACTGGTGACACATACCACCGAGTGTCATGCTCAGCAATAAATGCTCAGGGAGATGAGGATGAAGGGGTGAATGTTTGTGGTTGTGTTTCTCTGTGCAAGCAACCATTATATGTGCTGAAGCCCTGATTACTAGGAAGTAGTAGACATCTAACTGCTGATAGAAAGGGGTGGATAAACTCCTCTTTTTGCCCTGCTTGTACAGAGGTTTTACCTTCCCTGTTAAATTGTCACGGTCTTGAACCATGAGTGTCCTCACCTTCCTTCTATTTTCCCCCACAAGAACAGCCCCCCTATTTGCCTTTGCAAGAGAGACAAGGGATCAAGGGGCTGGGTGGGTGTTTGGCTGCTGGCTGGGGTCAGCCTATCACAGCCCTGAAGGTACCGAGCAGAGAGTACCAATTGTTTCACTATTCTTCCAAAGACTCTATCTTGTCAGGAATAAAGAGGCATACATAAATAATTTTACTAAAAAACAAACAACCCCCTCCAAAACAACAAACAAAACAGGAAAACCAAGTCACTTGTTCCATAAGGATGGATGATAATTGTACAATAAAAATATAAGAAATCATTGTAACACTAGGTTAAATGATGTACACAAGTTTTTAATAGTTCTTCAGCCTTCAATTACAGTTCATTCACACTACTCCTTACAGTACTATATGCAAACTTTGAGTTTCAAGTAATTTTTTCAATGCCAGAAGAGGCCAATTCATATTAAGTGCCTTAAAACAGTATGTAAAAAGATCTTGTCAAAAGCCCAAACCAATTTATAATGTAGTAAAACCCAGTGAAATCTTACTTCTATGATTTTTATAAAACCCATCACCATTAGCCTCCCAAACTAAGAGGAAGGAAATCAAGATAACACTGGAAAGGAGACTATGAACTTGTCCCTAGGTCTGTACTACATACCTGCTTTCACTACTTCAACCTGTGTTTTTCCTGGCATCAAATCTAGTCACTAAGATACTCCTGAGATTGCAAAGATAACACATCAACACAGAATCTGAAAAATTAATGCCAGATTATTATGCCTGCCTTATCTCTAGGTATTGTAGACTTCCAGAGACTGGTGACTTTCTGAGCACCTAAATGGGGTACGAACAAAAACTTATATCAAATAGTGTAAACAATACATCTCTGCCTTGGTAGCAATGACACTTCAAAAAGAAAGGACCTCAGACACCACCCTTAACAAAGAACATGACTTTGTTCTCATTTTTCACAAAAAGAACGTTTAATTTTCTGTGTTTGCAACAAAATCACATAATCTGATAATCTAAATGATACAGTTTTCTAGGTCTGTATTTCAAAAGGTCAACCTTGCAGAAGTTTAAAAGGTATACACACTAATATCAAACAAATGCTAGTGTCTCATTTTTCTCTTTACACCCATTTATAGAACAGATACCATCATTTAGTTCTCCACTTGTATCAAATGAGATAAAAAATGAGAAATGGAAAAAATACTTTATAATGGAAAAAGTTACTTTATAATGGAAAAATAGGCTCAAATATTATTTCATAAAATGTGCAGCTGTACACATAATGAGAATCGTCATAAGGCTATCTGATATAGTTCCTTGTGCTAGAGCTGCAACTCTTTTAAGACCTCAAAGGTTAACAAGACTCTTAGAAGAACTATGAGTCATTTCAGTTAAAAATGACAACAATTTTTGCAAGAGAATTCAGGAAAAATCCTCAGAGAACACAGGTTCTCCCAGGTTTGAGTATAGCTGGTTTAACTTCAGTTTTCAGTATAGCAAGACAAATGTATCTTACCATCAGAAAATGTGCTTATAGACAGCTACTGTCTATGCTTCTAGACAGTTAAGTGTGAATTTGTTTTACCCACTAGACAAAGGTTGTTTGTCAATTAAAGATTTAAATAAAATTACTTATTCCAAAGTGATTTGCAACAGTAACCCAGCAAACAATGAATCTCTTGAAACTTAAAATCTATTATCTGAATCAGAGACTCTTAAGCACTTCTGATAAGATGTATTTTTAGTTTTAGATTATACTTGTTTTGAGCATACTGATTTATGAATATCAAAATTAGATATTCATTTAAAACTTTCAAATAGAGATAGCCCTGCGAAAGCATATCTCATAATTTATAGCACAATCAATTAAAATATATTTGACTTCTAAAATTAAACTAAATTGATAATTCAGACTGCCCACAGTACCACAATCAGTGCAGTATTTTTACTGCATCTGAGAAAACTACTACATAAAATTACAATCTTTCAAATTGGAGATAATTTGTGGTTCGCACCAGGCATATACTTATACGCATACATATATACAAAAGAAAATTATTGTAATATGATATGGGTAAGATGATAACTAAATCAATGTTTGGGTTTTTCATCATTTTCACCCCTTGAAATGCCCCAGCATTCCTAGTACTCTGATGAAGTACCTACACTGTAATCAATACTCTCAAAGAAAATACTGCCTGGAAAATGTGACATGCTTAGTTTTGCATCAGTTCAAACTTAAACTTGAATTAGCATCCCCATGCCTTCCAACCTCACCATAGCAAGCCACTGTTCTCACATCAGTCTCTAAAACCTTTTTCTCTAGCTGTAATCTCACTGAACTGTCTAACTACTGGTCTTCAGAGCAGAGCCACTAAGATGATCAGAGGCCTGGAGCTCCTCTCCTTTGAGGAGAGTCTCAGATGGCTGGAGTTGTTCTTGTTTTTCACAAGAGCATAATGTGACAGGACGAGGAGGAATGGCTTTAAAACAAAAGAAGGTTGATTGAGATCAGATATTGTTTAGCGGGGGAAGTAAGGCACTGGCACAGGTCGCCAGAAAATCTGTAGCTGTCCCATCCCTGGAAGTCTTCAAGGCCAGGCTGGATGGGGTTCTAAGTAACCTGGTCTAACGGAAGGTTCCCTGCCAATGGCAGTGGGTTTGGAAATATATGGCTAAGGCTTTTAAGGCCTTTTCTAAACCAAACCATTCTCATTCTATGATTTCCAGAACACATTCTCCTTTTCAGAGAATATTTTTAATTTTCTGAAATTCTGACATGATACTAAAAATTTTCTACAGAGATAAAATTAAAATGCCACTGACTCCTAAGACCTTTAAGTTCTCTGAAAAATGGCTGGGCAAATTTTCTGCTATCAAATGTTAACAATATAGTCAGTTCTGTAATTTCAGTTCAATTTTAAAAATGTTTGTAGAGAGTAGTTAATTCTGTAGTTAATATGATTATGATGTACACTCATGTCCACTCAACCCAAATATAGTACAAAGCATGGGACAAAATGAGAGTAAAAAACTGTCTTTCTTAGAATAAACTGAGGACTAAGTTCACTCTTAGGGTTCAGACTTTGGTTATCTAACGTTATCATCATGCAGGTCACCCAGGCACAACTGCTAGGTAGCATGCTCCTTTTCATTGTTCTTGCATTATTGAGTGTAAATTAAAATGCATCCTCCCCAAATATTTTAGTATCTTAGGAAACACTGGTTTCACAAGATATAAAGTTTGCATTGTACTTTTGCTGTGTTACCATATCCATTTCTTAACCCAAAAGTGTGCTCAGTGCCTTGTGGAAAGAGGGCAATTGCATGACTAGAGAGCAGGATGTTCCTAGTGCCTAAGAAGTGCTCTCTAAAGTGATCACTGTTAAACACTTTTCATTACAGAAGTAATGAAGTACAGAAGTACAGAAAAATACAGAAGTGACAGATAGCTGGAACTGGGCATTCAGATGTGTCCTTTCAGAACTGGAAAAATAAGTATTTGTATTATATCTTTTATAAATTCCCTCCATAAGTGGCACTGTGCAGGCGCTTAAACTGATCTTAATTAAATAAGAATCAACACATTTTTCCACAATACTCGTTCCCCCCAGCCCAGTCCTCCTGCCGTCCCTCCTCCCCACCTCCCTGGTATTTAAAGATTTGTTACATAACATGGGAGGCAATTTACTTTTATTTACATTTAAATTTTTAAATAATGTTTTAGACTCTGTTGCAGAAAAAGTAGTCATTCTCAACAGCACCTCCACCCAGTAATCTCTATCATTTCTATTGCAGTATGAAAATGCTGTGGAGGCAAAACACAAACTTCCTGACCATACAGCAAAGCAATATTATCACTGTGTATGCTATATGACTTAAGCTTGGATTGTTAAATACATCAAATATGTCAAGCTAGAAAAGCTCAAAAGCAGATACAAAAGTCCATCTTCAAAATTTAGAGAGACAGAAGCTGGATCAGTTTCATATTCACATTATAAAGTCAGGGCTTCAATATACGATGATTATACTCTAGCCCTCAACTTAATTCTGTTCACAGCAAATCAGTTCTGGAAAATGTCTCATACACTTCCACTGACAATAATTACATTTTTATAGCCATCATAGGAAACATCCATCAAATGAAGATGATTTGCTGATAGGAAATAGTATGACTCCGAACAACCAAGACTTTAACACAGGAACACTTCCTATCAAGATTGTTAGACTATGGAACAAATTAGTAGCAAAAAATCAAAAGTATAAGCCATATTTGCATGTTCTAGCTCGACTAATCTACCAGCTAACATTTGTTTACCTCCAATCACACAGTTCCAACTATATTCTTATGTTGGCTACAGCAAACTAGTAAACCCACCATGATTTGATGTAGTACAAAAAGCAATAGAGAAGCATTTAGTTTTAGATTTTTTTCCTCTCTGAATCAGGGCAACATAGGTCAGATGAGACAAGAGGAGCAGACAGTTCTGGCCAGAATTGTATGGGGGTTTCTTTTATCCACTTTAACATGAAACCACCACCTACACTGCCTACTCACACTATCATTTAAACTAAAAAATAATCAGATACTGGCATATTTTGGCACTGCCATGTGGTTCTGATTCTGTTGGTATTTTGAACAAAGAACTGTGCAAGTTTCCCAGAATATAATTCATAAAACTAAACTGCAATAGTGTACCAGTAAGATGGTGAGTCACCTTTCATTGATGCTCATGCTTGACGAAAGCATAATAAAATTCCTGGAAATTTCTGGTTCAGTCACAAACACCCTGTGCCCATCCACTATTCTGACAGGCTGGTGCTGTTGGAACAGTCTAAAAACATCACTAGTAGGAACCCCATAGCAGGGAACATGATGCAGCATAATACAGTATTATACCTTTTGTTCTTTCTTGTGCCAAAAATCTACCTTGGGTAGTAAATTGCCAAAAGGACTATTCTGTGAAGTAGCAGGGACCTTGAACTCCTATTGAACTTCCCCAAGAATGTGTCATGGAAGATGCATCTTGCATGAACAGGCTTTAAATCAGGAAAGCTGAGCTATTGGCATTGACAAGAAATTTGTACCCCAGCCCAAATTTTTGGTGAAACAAAATTTAAACAAAGCACTGTTTTGTTTCTGAATAAATTTGACACTAACTACAAAAATTTTATAAATGTAAACATTCTACACTAAATTAGGGGGGCAGTGCCCTTAGAAAAATTAGATCAGATGAACAAACAAGTGACCTTCTTGTGTAAACTATGGAATGGCTGCACTTTGTTTTTTACTAATATGTCTCAACTTCTTTCTTACAAGTAAAAAGATAAAGCTAAATGAATAAAAGACACTCCATCCTGTGTGTTCCACATACACCCACAGGTTCCTGGTCTATTACTTCAACATTCAAATATAAGTGCCAGTTGATGGGCACCACTCTGTTTTCTACTTAGATTTCACTTGGGTAAGTAGTCATGGCCTCCAGTGAGCTCGGTCTGTTTCACCCCAACCTCGCCCCTCCCCCGCTTTTTTTTAAATTAGTCTAGCTTCACAAAAAAAGCACAGTAGAAGCAGGGAAGGTACATGTATTTGCACTCAAGCTCTACTACTTTTTGTTGTTCTTCCACCTTCAGCTGCAGTCCCATGCTTCATAGCAGGAACATGACAAGAAACATCTAAAGAAAAAAGCCTGAATTTATTTTCTTAGGCTAAGTGCTCTCACTCTTGGATTCTAGAGGCACAGTTTGTGAATGAACTTACAATCAGCTCTGTCTGTGCCAGGTCTCTTCCCTCTCCATACATAAAGGGCTGCTTACAAACTAGAATGGGGCACAAAGGAAGGCAGACAGTGATGTGTGTTATGTTTGGGCCGTGGTTCACCAGCTGAGGGGTTTTGCTGCAGAGTTTCCATACCTGTGGCACTAAAATGTAACAGCTCACATTTCACACACCATGTATATGGCTGGAAAATACAAAGTTTTTTATGATACCCATTTTGAGGTATAAGAATTGCTTTCTTCCACTATGCACAAAATCCCATTTTCTGCCTGTTTTTCCTGAAGAATTACTTGAACAACTGAATGCTACATACAATAAATGATGATTAAAAGCACACTGCATACAAAAGTACAGCAAGTGTGTTCCCACAGCACATGCACAACTGTATTTGAAAAATGACAAAAGATTGATGAAAGACAAGTGGAAAAACACCCCAACTTACTTTGAAGTTCAAATAAGAAATTGAAGATAAGATGCTGAGAAAACACATGAGAATTCAAAAAAAGCAGCTGCCGTGGTCCAAAGTCTTTTGACATGGTGTCATGTACAGCACATGGAAGGGCAAAAAAGGCAAACTGCTGCCAAGAACACAGGTAGAATATTAGGCAGAGAAACTTAGGACAGATAAATAGATACTGTGATTTTCAGCTAATCAGATCACTGGATGTATTGAGATTCAAAACGCCGAATGAAATCTGTCATAGAAGCAAGAGAACAAGCAAGAAGAATGTATTTTTGTAACTGTAACTGATGAAATAGTGGTATAGATAAAGAGAAACAGAGAATCATATAATGTTCTGCTAGAGACAATAAAATGCTCACTGCTGTCGCCCCTAACAGGTTTTACATAAGTTCAATCTAGAGAAAATGCAGAGAACAACTGAGAGCCCATCTTAGCACTCTGGCTGAGCAACTACATTCTACTGCATCTTTCCATTATAAAATAAGATTATATTATACTAATAGTGGCTCAAGTTAAGCCAAGGAGATCCTCAAAACATTCTGTCCCCACTGTGTTGGGGACATACTGTACTTTTCCACATTTATCCCAAAAACTCAGTACTCCTCACACATTTGTATAACAACAGTTTCCACGCACTAGTCAATATTACATTTATACTTAAGGTAAAGGGAATTGGGTTACATTTAGAACAAAAGGAGTCCAAAAGACAAACATCTCCACAGCGGTTAACCATTCTAAATATAGATTCCATAGATTAACAGATTTCAATCCAGAAAGATTAATCTAGTAGTAATTCTAATACATTATTTATATCCTCCTGAAACAGCTTACTTTCAGAAACCAGATCAGTCTGTTGTGCTGTGCTGCAGACAGAAACAGCAGCATATTGTCAAAACAACTACAAAAATGGTGTTCTGCCTTTCAGTTTAGTGGTTCCCTGATGAAGAGAATTCATCATCTAGCAGAATTCTTTTTCTTCAGCAGTTTTTCTAATGCATAAATCCAATTTTCAGTTTTCTAATACACTAAAAGCAGTATTCCTCTTTACTACAACATAATTAACACACTCAATTCAGTCTGGATTTTGGACCTACCTCAAAAGAAGCACTACTTAACAGTACAAGCTGTGTCATTATGCAGCCAAGAGGAACTACCAGATCTGTCCATGTCTACTCTTTAAACAGTCTCTTCATATTATTTTTTTCACAATCTTCTGTGTCCTATAGAAAGTGAAATGGATCACTAAACCCATTTCATGGGTTCTTCTGGAAAATTCAAATTACAAAAACCATATGCAACTGCCCCTATGGGATGCTGCCTTTTTCTCTTTGCTATTCTAGAATGCTGTTTTCCAATATTATAAAAAAACCAAACAAGTACTTCTCTAAAGCACATATTTGACACGCATCAGAGTAGAGGAATAAAAGCAAATTAATCTGACTGAAGAACAGCAGATCCTGTGCAGGAAGACAGATCACTCCTGGATGTGCCAGGGCTGACTGTTCTGCTGCAGTGGGGCTTGGTTTCTACAGATTTTTGCCTTATGACTTCTGTCTTTCCCTATTACAAAGCTCCTGTACAGCATTTCACATAGAGCATTTAGAAGTCTCCTATATATATAGGAGTATACCTAATTCCATAAAATTTCCTAAATATTAGCAATTATCTGAATAAAATTTACCAAATCATAAATTGTAGCTGGAATGAAAAAAGAGGGCAGAAAACATGGAGGAAACACACAAAAAGAAGAGATTAAATTTTTTTCTGTACAAATGATCAGCCCACAGTTTTTATCCTCTTCCAGAATGACTGGCACACAGTTTTTACCTTCTTCCAAGAACCACAAGTGTTACGTTTCACGCTATTCATACATGTTTGTTTGGTTTTTTTAACAAACATTTTGCAACATCCAGTTGGAACACAGACAGAATGCTCCACAGTCATCTGGAGTCCAATTCAGGGAGCCCACTCAATGTAACACATTGCCTGGCTTCTTTCACTGTTTAATGTATTTTAGTTCCTTCACCATGTCTGACCTTTTTGATGTTTTAATGAATGTTATTTGTTCTGGTTTTTATTAATTAAATCATTTCCATGGCTTATTTTCTTAATCTGTAAATTGCTTGACTTGAAAACTAGTATGACAAGAAAAACAGTGGGATAAGCAGACNATGGAAGAAAGTGAGAATCATCTTTCTTCACCAGTTGCTTCCTCTCAGCTTCCCTTAGGTAAAATCCCATTTTAGTTCCCAAGCTGCTAGCTATTTATTTTCAATTTACTTCAGAATCTGTATTAGCAGTGCACTTTAGCAAAAAGTCTAAATCCAAAGCAAAACTCAAAATAGCTTTTAAAACCTATTGAACAAAACACAAATGAAAGAAATAATGCCATTACATCTGGAAGAAGCATCAAATTATTTATTTAGTTGAGTGATCATAATGTCAAATATTTATTTGATTGTACATATTTCTACTAATCATACAAGATTGATTAGTCTAAGTAGTGCAATCTCTCCTCATACTGTAGACAGAAGAAAATGAGATATACGAAATATGAAAATAAGATCTCTTCAACTTTTTGA
>VXBB01007903.1:245065-276301 GCA_013399915.1 Illadopsis cleaveri
AGCCCTGAGGCTGGCACGGCTCCTCGTCTCCTGACTGGCAGAGATGGAGCGGGGTGGGGTCAGTGCCGGCGGCAAGCTGTGACCAGGGAGGAGAGGTGGAGGGAATTAAGGTTGAACGAAAACTTTTCAATGGGCACTGGGCCAGAAACTACGTTCCTTCTGGCCCGAGGAATGAACCCAAACCCAGAGATCGTACTCTCATAGAGCGAGGTCAGGGACATCTCAGGGGCCGGCGAGCGCCCGGCGGCCGTCACCTGCTAGGCTGGGTGTTGTCCTCAGCAGCCCCCGACTGTCCTAACGTGCAGCAAGAGAAAGGAGGAAGCATTAAATGAAATTGGGCGAAGAAATGCAATACACTTATGAATCGGTGTAGGAAATTGATGCACATCACGAGGGGCTCCATGGAAGGAAGGGCGGCACGGCGGCCCCTGGCCGGGGAGCGTCTGTGCCGCGGCGCCCAAGAGAAATCAGCTGGGGACTTCCATCCCTGCGGCGTCTTTCGCAACTCAGTGGGGGTTTGGTCTCTTGCGATGACACTGTGACTTGACCAGGAGCTGAAAAATGCTCGTAGCTGACAATCTGCTAAAGATGGTTATGACAATCTTCAAACACAGGAAGGGAACAATTTTAAAGCAATGTGAGAGCAAGAAAGGCTGGAAGATTGCTGAGGAAAATAGAGTCTGTTCACTTCTTTGCCTGTGGGGGTGATTTGGAAAACTGAAATCTCCATTTCAGGCTTTCTCCTATATTTAGGATAAATAATTTCTGTGATCTTTCTTGTATTCCAATATACAATCCCTGCAGGTCAAGACAAGGTTATAAACCTACATCCGGTAACTGTTTTGGATAAGGTAGGACTCACAGTAACATCTGGACTCTCATGGCGACCAAAGTGCACTGCATGAGATTACAACAGGAGATATTGTGCTAATTGCTACTTTTTCTTTCTTAGTGTAGACCCACTAAAGAACGTCACAAGTAGGATGCTCCCAATAATTAAATTGTTTTACTCTGCCAAGTACAGTACAGCACTTACATGTAGAAGAAACAGACTGTTATTTTCAAATAATTTATAGTGTACTACAGTATGCTCAAATTTAGACTAAAATGACTATTAGAAAAAGCAATATTTATCAGTCACAAAGAATTGCAGCGTATAAGTCACATTTTTATTGGTAGAATTATAGAAAAACACATGAAATAGATGATCAGAAGAAATAAAATACAGATTAAAATAATGAGTTTAAGATATTTCAGGCCTCAACTTCTGACATAAAATAATGTTGAAAATATTAGGAGAGAGATGTTTTAAATTTTTTCATCTCATTTCCTTCAGTTTAAGTAGAATGTAGGACTAGACTACTTGAATTTAATGGAATCCCACAGATAAAGAGAAATAAGTCATGCAGGTGGCACTGGGGACAAGAAATGAAAAGGACCATATGGCTCATATCACAGCAACAGCAAATGGAATGAGGAAAAATGAAACTTTGCTGCTGGCTACAAGACTATATTCAGAGCCATTCAGCTGCACTGTGCGGTTAACTGTATTGATTATCTTATAGATAATGTTTGTCTATCACAGGGCAGCTGGACTGTGGAAGGCTAGAGAGGACGAATTTTGCTGTGGCTTTGGGACTCATGACAGGCTGATGCAATAGTTAATTCCAAGGCAGGCTGTATATGAAATGCCTTTTTCTGGGATAGCCCCTGAAGTTTATGGTGGGAGATCAAGGACCAGTGCCAAACAAACACAGTAGGTCAGAAACCAGAGAGTGTCTTTGCTGTTCAGAGGCACTGATCATGTCTCGGGAAGACTGCATTGAAGGTCTGTGCAGTGGGTCATTGAACACTGAAGCACCCTGCAGGGCTGTGGTGTTTGGTGCACGCACAGTGGCACATTCTGTTTTCGTGCCTATGACAATGGAGACTGTATCCAGCTCACAGGTACTCAATGAGAACCTCTAACAAGTGGCCATGTATTCCAATAATTACACCAGTGTGTCATTTGCATTCCGAGTGTGTTCATATAGCTGCCTAAGGGAAGGGATCACCTTATTGTCATTTTTGTAGAGTTTCTTTATTTATCAAAATACTTCTTCAATATAAGAAGTTACATTTTCTGCAGCTGTTTAGTAGTGCATCAATGACTCCCCAAGGCATTAGCCCAGTCTGTGAACCCTGGTTCTTCAACCCATCAGGCTGCTCCATTATGTGGGGTCATCTCCAAGACCTGCATGGCTATTATTTGGTCATGTGTTCTGGAGTTAGATATCTTAAAAAATGGCCGGAAAGGGAGCATTAGGAGAAAAGAATGAAGAAATAGAAATGGTTGGGTAGAACTTTTGGAACTTGATGCTGAACACAGAAGGAAAATAATCTTTGCTGTTACCTGTTGGGGTTTTTTGGTTTGGTTTTGTTTGGGGTTTTTTTGGTTTGTTGTTTGTTGGTTTTGCTTGTTTGTTTGTTTGCCCTGTCCTCCCCCTCGCCTTTTTTTTCCCCCCTTTTCTAAGCAGCTTGCATATTTGAACAGTATTGTATCAGGAGGAGCCCAATGAGCAACACTGGCCTCTTTCACCCTTCACTATAGGATTATTTGTTGGATAAACTTTATTAACACTAGGCACTACAATAGCCATCAAGCATAACATTTGGAGATTATATTTTTGTGTATTGCTATCCTATTGAGAATACAGCCTGACTTTCGATTCAGCACACTGTTGAAAATCTTTTCCTATTACAAGGTAAATTGTAAGAAAATGACATTTCACGCTCTTTTACTTGAAGATAATGGTTTATATTTGATTTGTAAATCTTGTCATGCTCCTGTAAGAAATATAAAGTCTATACAGAATATCCATCAATTAACAAAACATTTGCATTCTTTGCTTTTGCTTCTTTTTGAAAAAATAATCAAATCCACCTAAAATTGTGACGATTATGGCTGGATTATAGCCAGGGAAAACATTTTTTAAGCCGCATAAGACTAGATCTAATAAAGTAATTCTTAATACAGTTTTCTTAATTTGTGGTTGCTTATTCCCTGGAATAGATTCCAAAGCTACGTTAAATGTAGAGATCCTTTCTGTGCTTCACAATCCTGCTGGTCAAGGAATCCTGCTATCTTGAGAGGGGACAAAAGAAAACATAAGAAAATATACTGCAAATGTAGTAAGCCACTGAACTTTTTTGCTTATCAGTTGTTGAAAGCTAGTTCCTAGAAGGGAAGCTACTTATACAGAAAAGAGATTTATCTCACATTTCCCTTAATCTGGGAGAACATACTAGTTATCCAGCTGAAAATAAAGTACTGTGTTTTTTTCCTCCATGGTGGCCTGATTTCAAAGGATTTGTGATTTATGGGAATATACAGGATGGAGAAAAACACATCTGTGCCCAAAGAATTGTGGATCTTATATCAGAAAGGGAATATATAATATATCTTCAGGGAAGAACATGAGTCTTTTTCACTAAACAGACATAAAATTCCACTAACAACCCTTTGAAGGGGGTTTTGTATTATGTTATATTTAGTTTGTGTAAATAATACCATTAAACTAGTAACTGTACATTTTGATCAGGGCTTTTGATTTAGTTGGTTCAGTTTAGTTTTCAGTAAAGAAAAACAAAAGTATGTCTTCAACTTAAGTGCTTGACTTGTAAAGTGCACTTAGATAAGCTAAAGAAATTCAGCCAATCTGAACTGCTCAGGAATTTGAGGAAGATACCTGAAATTGAAGGTATATTTCTTTAAAAACCCAAGAATTTATATCCAAGCAAGGATAATACCTTCAGGAATAATCTTAGAATGAAATGGATAGTTACTTGAAGCAATATTTTCAATAGATCTTCAAGGAATAGAAAAGAACAAAAAGAAATGAAAAAATACTGATCAGCAGATGACATATTTTTTTAGAATGTGGAATAGCAATTAAAACTGCTTAAGCTGAAACTGCATTAGAACTTGCAAAGTTAATTTTATAACCTTAGCTTTTAGAGAATTGGAAAATGAATGAGATTCAGGTGAATAATATATAATAATATAGGTTATGCACTTTGAAATTGCTGGCAAGAATTTCTGCTGTCAGGTGGTGACTCATCAATTGGAAGCAATAAAGAGGTTAAGTAATGGAGTGTATTAATTGATCACAGAGTGTCTGTGCATTGGCTGTGTGATGTAGCTCTGAAAAAACTAATTCTGCCCAGGACTGTGGGTATATTTCCAGGACATGCAGGTGAATATCAATGCTCTGATAATTTTTAATTTGAAATTATATGGAGAGTGATAATAATAATTTTTAAAAATTATTAATTTGGGCTAGAGTAGACACAAAGAAAAATACTAAGGTGATAAAAAATTGATAGAGTTTGCCTTGCGGGAAAACAGAAGTGGCTTTGCTTATTCAGTTCAGCAAAACAAATTCTATGAAAAGTTTTTCTTCATAGCTCATCATTGAGGAAATAAAATATTGTTGCAGCCCTATATAACTTAACAAATGTATACCAAAACCCCCCAAATTAACTGAACAATAAGAAATTTAGTTGTTGAAAAGTTGTACTACCAGGGGGATTATTGGAAAACTTCCTAAGAAAAATATTGGAGAAAAACCCACCAACTACCTTGAAGTACAGCTGTATGATGTGAAGTTTACTGAAGCTGGTGGTGGTACTTTTTTTTTTAATTTTACACTGTCTGTGAAAAGATTATCCTTGGTAATTTGCTACCTCATGACTCTGTCTCTGTGTTCTTAGTCCTAATTTTCTTTCCCATGAGAGGCACTGCTTTGTCAGTACTTAATATGTATATGAAGATAATATTTCCTAAGTAGTGTAAAAATATCTTTTATATCCTTCAGAGGGAATATGAAGGAATTCAGGGTTTTTTCAGTTCTGCTGCCATTCAAATGTTCTGAACAGCTCTGCACAGTAATTTCTATTTGGTGAAGTTTAATCTTTCATGACACTCCAGCATCATCCTCTGATTTACCATTATCTAAATTAAATCTCTGTAAATATACTTTTATTGTAACATTATATGAAGCAGTTTGAAATGCATTTCTTTTCTAGAATTATCAGTTTAACTTTTCAATAGGAATGGGTAGAAAAGAGCGAAAATCTTTCACTCTTCTTTCAGTCATTAGTGCTAATATCTACTTGTACCAGGCTTGTTCTTAGGCTGAGATATAAAGAAATTAAATACAAAATGGTTTGGACTGAAAAGGACCTTAGAAATCATCTGGTTCCAAACCCTCCTGCCATGGGCAGGGACATCTCCCATGAGACCAAGTTGCTCAAAGCCCCATCCATCCTGGCCTTGAACACTCCCACGGGTGGGGCATCCAAGAAGCGTCTGGGCAACCTGTTCCAGTTTCTCACAACACTCACTGTGAATAATGTCTTTCTAATATCTAACCTAAAACTGCTCTCTTTCAGTTTAAAACTGTTATCCTTGTCCTGTTGCTACTTGTTCTTGTAAAAAGTCCCACTCCGGCTCTCTTGTAGGCTGCCCTCTTTAGGCACTGGAAGATGCTATAAAGTCTCCCTGGAGCCTTCTCTTCTCCAGACTGAGTAGCCCCAGCTCCCTCAGCCTTTCTTCATAGCTGAGGTACTCCAGAAGTCTGGTCATGTTGGGTCTGAACTCTTTCCAACAGAACATCTTTCCTGTGCTGGGCCCCCAGAGCTGGTGCAGCACTGCAGGTGGGGTCTCAGCAGAGCAGAGCAGAGGGGCAGAATCCCCTCCCTGGCCCTGCTGCCCACACTGCTCTGGATGCAGCCCGCGACACGTTTGGCTCTCTGGGCTGTCAGTGCCCATGGCTGGGTCTTTTCCAGCTTCTTGCCTGATTACCATTCTGTTAAATTGAAAATTGTTTTGAGTTTATCTTTTAAGTAGTGTTTGTCTTTTATGTATTTAATTTTATTCCTTACAAATATTAAATAGAGAATAAGTACAGAGAATTATTAACTTTTTTGACTGCTGAAGAAAACAATGTAATCCATTTTTGATTTTAGAAGACACTCCAGCTTAAAGAATCACATTATCCTTGAGAACAGATCAAAATATTAATTTCATATGACCTGTTTGAGTGGATATATACTGTGAACAAAGTAATTTTGTAAACACAATGATTTCCACAGGTTTTTATGTTGTATTAAATTCTCTTTTTATTTTCTTTTAATGACATTCTGAACTCTCCTTAGTCTCTGAAGTTGCTGGAACTCAGCAGATAAAAATCTTGGTACATAAATCAATGGGCAATCAATCAGTCTTTAAAATACTCTGGAATTATCTTGCTCATGTCTGTGTTCCAGTGTCAGTTATATAATTAAAATATTTAGTTATGAAAAATGTACTTACACTCAGAAGACAATATCCTCATTCAGGTACCAATTTCAGTTGAGGACACAAAGAATTTTCAGATAATTTCTAGCTCTATCTTTTGAAAATTATTTCTGTTTCACAGCTTCTGAGTTGAGAACTGTGGTCTGACAAATTCTATGTGGCACTTGCTATTTGCAATTTGATGGCATAGCAAAACCAAAATGGAGATTTTTCAGGCTTTCTAACATGACACTGTGTTCAAATACACTTTTCTTGTAGTCAGAAGAACTTCCTACACTCATCCCTGATTATGCATAATATTTTCATTATTACTAAAACATGAAGCCTAGGAATTCTCCAGACAGATTTCATAGAGATCCAAAATTCTTATCATAGACTAATCTAAAATATGTAATATAATATGATGCTACAGTAAATAGTGTTTTCGCTTTAGTTATTTATCTGTTACCAGATTCTATATAAATTGTTTCCTTACTGCTTTTGCCATGGAAGTCCTTATCAAATCCTTGAATGTAAACTCTGGTTTTATCCCAGCAAACAGACCTGAAAAAGTAACCATTTCAATTGCCAAAACTAAGTACTGATGGGCTGAAAGGAAGCTCTCTGCTTTACCTATGCTTCTTGCAGAGTCAGTGTAGAGTGAGATTCCTTAAAATGTTCTCTGTTCCAGCACTGAGCAGGATGCTCCCAAAGCTCTCAGTAAGAACAACCAACCATGTAGCCATGACTCTGAACTCCGGGTAGAACCAGTAATGCCACAAACTAACACTGCAATTGCATTTATTCCCTTTGACATGGTTTAGTCACACTGTCATTTCAGGCTTAAGCCACAGCACAAATGCGTAAGTAAAAAGCTATGTGCCCACAGTCTCTGAGCAAGACTCTAGGCTTAAATATTTTAAAAATCTTGTAATTTATATTATGGGCGTTATAAACTGCAGAAAATTTAGGAACTGCTTGGCCATGGAAAGCTGGTATTTTGAGTCTCTTTTGCAATTTTAATACAAGGCTTGATTGAGATACCCACACATATGTCTTCAGTGCTACTTAAAGTTCTCACTTGTTTATGATGTTGACAGATATGACATGGTCCTCTAAAGCAGCACTTACAGCCCTGATTTTGTACCTGAGACCATCTCATATGTCTCTAAGAGTTTATTTAGTGGCAGCTGAACAGAGTCCTAATATTCCATTGAAGTGTATCTGTGATGCCTAAAGAGTAATGGTTCTTATTTGCCTAAGTATTTCAGTTTTTAAGGATGATGAGTGGGAAAACAAAATCAGAGAATGCCTTTTTAAGAATCAGTTTCCAGTAGTGAACACCTCTGCAAATCTCTGAAAGTGAGATTTGTGTTTCTGCTGAATCCAGGGCATTTTCTGTGTAAACTATGCCTTTGTTTATGAGCTTCCTGTTGGACATATTAGGCTCTATAGACAGAACCTGGAGCTGTCTGTATGGGGAGTGCTTGGGAAGTGCTTGGGAGTGGCCATGGAGGGCTAGATAAATGTCTTTTCCTGAGGGACCTGGGTTTTTCTTTCTCCCCTCTGTGGAGCAGTGAATAAAGATAGTCTCCTCTGTTCTGCAGGGTGTGACACTGCTGTTCTGGTGCTGGCAAAGGGGAGTAGCTCCTTGTCCTCAGGCTTCTCTAGCCTGTTGCAACATGAAAAACATGGCTGTAGAGACTGAGTGGAGCTGCCCATCTGCTGATTCAACAGAACCTTGCTTATGTTACTCCTCGCTTTACCAGTTCTGGCTGGGATGCATTGTGTGGTGGACAATGAGGAAAACAGAGATTCCCCCTTTTCAGACAGGCTGTAAACACCAAAATTTTTATGTAGTCAATTTTTGCAGATCGCTCAACAGCACCCTCAGACCTGTCATTTGCCAGCCACCAGAATCACCAGGTGCTTGGGGCAAAAGCCCAGGACTTACATGGGTGTCTTCCAGCCTGATGTCTCAGCAGGCATTTTCTGGGACTGCTCAGGGATCCTTGTGGCCCTGCTGTCCTGAAACAGTTGCTGCATGGGGCCACTGGTGGGACATGGCTTTGGCCACGTAAATGGTCAAAGAGTAAATCTGTGGTGCGGAGACCTTGGTTTGGGAGTTGCAGCTCTTTCTACAAAACCAGACAGTCATTTTTGTGTGTTAGCTCATCCACATTGCTGGACGCAAGTGACCCCCAAAGAGGAGGGCCAGCAGCCCTCCAGGAAATCATACCTCTAGCAACACTAGAGCAGTGAAACCAGGGGCAGGTCAGCAGCTGGGAAATGTGCTGGCCCCTAAGAGGACCTGAAGGCACCTGTAAAAGAAGAATATAAAACTATGAAAACTGCAAGAAAAGCCTTGGTCTCGCATTAAAATAGTGCAGCTGGTATTGCTATGCCCACTTGTGAAATTTTCTCCTCTTTCTCTGGGTGCTGTGCACATCTTTCTCCTCATGTATCTGCAGCAGACTGAGATTGATGAGGCCTGTCTGGTGGGATGAGGTACAGCCATGTAGAGCTTTGACAGAGTGGAGAGGCCTTCAGGTCCAGCATGTGCCTCATTGCTCATGGACCTGGCCTCCTCCATGCCTCACTCTGTGCTGACATCTTGAAGCTCTTGTCTGTTGCTCTTGCTTTTCTTGCTTGCAAATGTTTGGACTTAGCAGTCCTTCTTTCTCACACAGCTCAACATAAACCATTTATATTTTTAAATTGTTTTCATGTTTCTCCTCTGAGAGGAGAATTGATTGATGGTGATATTCACCATCCAGGTTGAAGAGGTAGTGACCTAAATGACCAATCTCTTACCTTTGTAAAAACTGTATATAAGATATAGAGTTAGATTGTTAATAGAGAACATAAAGAGAGAATGTAGAAAAAAATTGTAGAATGAAGTATCATTAGCTTTCCCTTCACCTGCTGCTGCCTGCCTCGTTCCTTCTGTGGGTCTGATCCTCCTACATACGGACCCGAGTGTGGCATCCTGCAACACTTGTCTAGCCTTTGCTGCTCGCTACAATCTTGATATGGTTGCACTCAATACTCCCTTCTGCACAGAAGCACAACTTTGTTCTGGTTTTGTGTAGAGCTATCACTGTACTCTCATGAGGTGAGCAGGACTAAAATAGAAGCACCATGACTGCGTGATCAACAGGGAAAATGTTATGGCAGCTCAGCCCATCTCCAGGCTGGCCAGGCCACATCCTGGCAGAGCATGCCTGAGCAGTCTGTCTGTGAGGTCTTGAGCAGACTGCAGAGTTTGCATCCTGCTGCTGGCAATGGCTGTGGCCTGATCATGTGTTATGGGGCTTAAGGGTGGAGGTGCAGGATCTCCCTTTCCACCCCAGGAATGTGGAAGGCAGGCAGAGTGTGGCTCAGATCCTGGGAAGAGCAGAGGCACAATCCCATTTGCTTTCATCTCCTGGGCAGAAGATGGGAATGACTTAAACCAAACTGACCCTCAGGGATGCTCTGGATTTAGCAAAGGTGTTCTTCACTGTAAACATCTTCCCAATATCATCTGGGTATGTTGCAAGCAGTCTGGGGAAATTTGTGTGGACCTCTGCTGTAGAAGCACTTTGTGGTGTGTGAAAAGAGCTTTTCTAGCCAGGAACCTGGCAAGAGCTTCTGAACATATGGGAACTCACAGCATCTGCAATCAGTCTGTACTGTCTTCTCATCTCCCCAGGCTTTGCTAGTGTTTGTGTGTCCTTTTATGGGTAGGGACAGGCTGTTTCCATTTTGGTTTTCAAAACCAGTGCTTGCATCCAGAAATGCCATGTTTAGGAGCTTGCTCTGACCTGACGATGGCCAAAAGCCCAGGTACTTGATCTGTACCATCCTGTGGTCTGTCCCTTATGTCAGCCCCCAAACGCCAGATGTCTTCCCTGTCTGCCTTCTCATCAGGAGTGAGAACTCAGGGACACTGTCCTCACTGGAGCTATCAACTATTGCATCAGTTTTGAAAGAAGGTGTCAAAAATCCACCTTTAGATCAACAAAGTAGGAAGACTTGCTGTTTTGAAATGTAGGTTGTACATGGCCAGGTATGTCTGTTAGAAGCAATAGGAACTCTTTCCTGGGTTTCTTTTACACAGAGGAATTTCCAGCAATTGCAAAGATCATACAGAACTCTTTGGTACATACAGTTTGGTATCACAGGTATCTCTCTTCTGCATACATATTAAAAAATATGCCCATTAATTTTATTGTGAAACGTATTATGCTGAGACTGTGCATTTCACTTAGTGTCAAAATTTTCAACAAGGCACAGAAAAAATATCTGCTGTTAATAGTGGGGGGAAAAATCTGCAGATAAAAATGATTCCAGGGAAGATAATGAAAATGTTCTTCTGTAAGACAACAGTTGTCTGCAGTTAAGTTTTATTTCCATCTGCTTTCACTCCCCTGACTGCTGCTTGCTTTGCCAAACCCAGACTTAAAATAGACTAAGCAACCTGAAGTTCAGCAGCCTTATTAGTCCAGTAGAGTTGGCTGTATGCATCATACGTTTCATACTGTGATAAATATGCTTTTCTGTCATGTCTCAGGACACACATACTGCTGAATGAGCCCAAAATACATAGTCACAGCATTTTATATACAAGATTTTCCAAATATGAGAAAAATATCAGGATTTATCAGCTGATAGGTGATGAATATTTGACACATTTCAGCAGAATTTTAAAATATATGAGACAGAAAAACTGTAGCAGACTGAACCTCAAGGAACTTTTCCCCATTTATTCTCATGTGTTTGAAACTTGACCAAATTATCATGATTACCATAAAATAAGTAGATAAAAAAATGGAAAGGAGGAAGAAATAGAAAAGAAAGAAAAGGCAAAGGAAAATGAGAAGAAAGAGAAGGAAAAATGAAAAATAAAACCATTCCTAAAATCTTTTTATGTGGTAGCATGTTCTCACATCCTGACATATAAAATACTTTTGTATGTGTTCTGTAGATGAAAAAAAAATCGTTAAACTTTGAAGTATGGAAACTGCTCCAAAGAAATTAACTTTGGTACAAGACAAACATCCAGACACTCTAGCATCCCTAACTAATTACTGTATGTCTCAAGTTTTAATAACAGAGACATACTTCTTATTAAAAAAAAAATGGTATGGTTTGCACTCAATTTTTATTTTTTCTTTTAATCTGGCAGTGCTTTTTTCTTTCATCTGTTTACAAAGTATCTTCTCTTTCCATTAGACTTCTCTCTCTTTTAATTTCTGAGCTGAGCAGAAACATGTAGACCGTATCTTTTGCTGATTATAGGAATATACATGAGATGACTACTGGCTGTGGTTTCAGTGGGCCACCAGCACATAGGGAAATGTAAACCCTCACCTGAGATCCATTTGATGAACGCTGGATTGAGATTGCAGTAAGAGCAAGGGGCTCCAATATCCAGCAGAGGGAGTGATTTCCTCAGCCAATATCCCTCTGCTCGGGATGCCTTGACTCCAGCCTCAAGGACAGAGCATCAGTGTGTCGGCAGAGGCGTAAGAGTAAAGCCTGTGAGATGCGCAGCAAAAGGAGAGAGCTAAAACACTGTATGTAAACTACCTAAACAGAAAGAAAGAACTATCTTGAAACGGCTGTAATTTTTACCTAACTAGTAAAAAGGTTTGAAGAATTTAGGAGGTAAGATTCAAAAATAATGATTAGCTGGCATGGTGGTCTAACCCCAGTGGACAACTAAGCACTGCACAGCCGCTTGCTCACCCCTCGGTCCCCATTCCTCTGGTGGGGAGGAAAATCAGAATAAAAGAAAAGTAAAATCATGTTATTACATAAGCACAGCTTAATAATTGAAACAAAATAAAGTATCATTACACTACAANAATTATATACCAGCCAAACCTTAGAGAACTAGAAGTGTGAGATATTGTGCAATAAATATTTGTAACCACTGGTGCTGGTATTTATCTTCATGATTGCCACGAATCAAATAGTGATGAAGTGATATTAAGTCTGTAATAGGGAAATTTATTGAATTACTGGAACATGTAACTTATTGTGTCAGTTCATTAAAATGTAAACTGAAATGCTACCTGTTTTTGTTGAAATACTTATTGCCGAACAAAAATGTTACCACTAAATATGATAATTATGTAAATAAATGATAAAAACAAACAATATATAAAAACTGACCTATGTAATGAGAAATTAATTCACTGTTAGTGCCTGGAACATTTTGAATCTCAATTTGATCAGTATGTACTGACCAAGTAGCAAGATAAAAATCTCTGAGTGTTTTGCAGAATGTTTGTTATTAATGACTCCAAAGATTTTTCTGAGGTAACATTCTTGGGGATAAATGGAAAAGTCAAATTGGTTTATTCATGAGTTGTCAATATTTTGAAAGCAGTCATTGGTCTCTAGGTGTAATTAGCATTAAGAAAGGTGTCGACTATACTGAAGTATTTAGCTATTGCCTTCAGTTTTTACAGGAAGCAGACAAAGGTGAATAGGGATGAGACACAGACAAAGTGGACTGACCTGAAAAGCAACTCAGCAATTAAACTGACCCAAATCAGCTTTTGATTATGTTTGATATACTTCCTCCCTTTCATAATTTACTGAATTAATTCTCAGTTCTGTAAAACATAAGGCTGCTGGGCAACAATACTCTAGTGCCTCTAGATTGGAAACAAAACTTGGGTTGGAAACTTGGTTATTATGAGCTAAAAAATAATTATTCAAACTGTTTTTGGAGAGGTAAGTGTCAAGATTCATAAAAAGTCAATGTTAGAAACAATACAAGCTTGTTAATGATTCATGTAACATTTTACTGTATGGATTGCCAATGTTCTAGGATGCCATTTTAGATCAAAACACAAGATAAAAGGAAATTATAGAACAGGGAGTCATTTTCAAAAAGCATAGTGTAGCAAAATTTGTTAACAACAGGGAATACTAAATCACAACCTAAAACAAACCCAGTGGAGTTCTGGCTAAGTAATCCAATCTCTAATATGTATAGATTGATTGAAACTTGGGCAAAACAAGGAGGCTTAGTCTTGTTGATCTCCTGGTCATGCCAAATGCCAAAGTAATATTTACCTAGACTGTTGTCACTGGGATGGGTAGTAAAAGGATATTTTATTTGGTTGGAGAACGGATTACATTGTTTTTATAGCTTTTTCTCAATTTATCAAAACCATGTTATAAAGTGTGCACAACTATTACTCATTTAATCCTCGGAAATACTTCTAGAATTCAACATAAAGCAGATGGAACCCTCCAGCAAATTTATCTGGAAGTTATCAACATTGCCTACTTACTTGCTATGTTTTTGTTCAGCACCTGCCACCACAGAACTCAACATGGCTTTGGCCATTAGGAGCTGCTTTAAGGACATCTGGTATTAAAATTCAAAAGGAGAGTACAGAAACATCTTGCTCACCGTAATTATTTGCAAAATATTGTGGTAATTTCACAATAGCCACAGCTGAGGCAGGGAGGCAGATTATGCCTCATTCCACACCAAGACAGAATGTTTCTCTTAAAAATCTCATCTGAAACTGTGAACCATCAGTGAGTAATACAGGTATTGTCATCTAATAAAATAGAAACATTATATCAAGTGATGAACACCTGTGACTTATTTTCACAGTCTGTTGTAGTCTGAAAATAAGCCTCAGAATTAGTGGTTTGACAACATTAGTCAAATTTGTATTCTCCTCAGAAAGCAAGGTGATACTAGGTAATGTTTTCCTTAATTTCTTTCGTTGACTAGAATACCTATAATCTAGATCTAAACAGAAAATCAAAATTTCAAAAATTAAGGGAAATTGAAATTGTTAGCAGTGAAAAACAATAAAACTGAATTACTAACAGATGGCAAAGACTGTGTGCACTGGAACTCTCAAAAGGATGTGATGATTACCATGAAGATTTCTGCATTATACAATTGGGTCTGGACAACGTGTAACATTCACAAGAGCAAACTGAAATACTGGCAGAGTGATAACTGATGGGTGATCCACTAGCTATTTTTGACTTTACCTGCTGTAATTAATTTTATATAGATTTAAGGAAAGCAATCGTGATTTATTTCTTAATATAAATATGGGGTTTGAGAGATGTACTATGATATTAATATATGAAGGAATGTTTCTGACAGAGTGAGTATTTGGAAGTGTTTTGGCAGCAGGTGTCATTCTTAGGATATTTTTTAGATTTGAGAGAATTTCTTTTATTTTAGAGGGAGAGGGGGAACAGGTTTCTGAGGGAGGGTTTGATAGCTTATCTTAGGCTAAATGCTATGATAAAAAAAAAATAAAATTCAACAGTGTTTCAGAAGGCTGCTCTTTTTTGAAAACAGATATAAACAGACTGAGGAGAGCATCCCAATACCATGATGTAAATGGCTTAGGTATATGTGAGGACAAGTGTTGTCTCAGGGACCATTACAGACAAGATCAAGACAGAGACTTTATGCAGACCTGTTTCTGTACTTCATCTTCATCCACAGGGATATTTTGACAAACTATCTGAATTTTCACTGATTTTGATCCTCAAAACGCATCTTCTCCAGTGTCATCATAACGTTAATTAATTTTTTGATAATTGTGTAATGAAATACCTTTTTTTATTGTGATCACCACCAAAGTGTCTCCAAAATATCCTCCAAAATACAGAGTGCACATGGCCTTATGGCATTATTTATATTCTAGGGACACTTTTTCCAAGGAAAATAGTGTATGTTGGAGAAGACTGCTAATGAAAATTGACCAAAAAATGTATATTCAACGTTTTTATATTCTCAAGAGGAAATAAAAATGAAATGGGAAAACCTGGTGTTTATAGTAAGGTCTTCCCAAGTGCAACAAGTACTAGTAAAAACTGGTGTTTTCAGAGGTGTTGTTTCCCTACTAGACCTTTCTAAAGAGCTTTCCTTGCTCTATCAAGCATTGTTCTAGCTAGTTACCTAAGGTATTTTTAGTGGATTTGGTTAGATTTTCTGTAGTCGTCATTTATATCTGGTATAATTAGCTGTCAGCTCAATACCAGTAGTATTTACCCTGAGAAGAACTTGTAGTAGTTTAAAAAGAAGATCGATGTTATTGCTTACTTTGTATCATACAGCCATAGAATTATTATTAAGGTTGGAAAAGACATCCAAGATCATTGAGTCCAACTTTTGACTGACACCACCATCAAATAAACCACAGCACCAAGTGCTAGGTGGGGACTCTGCTGCTTCCCTGGGCAGACTGGTTCAATGCCTGACAAGCCTTTCTGTGAAGAAATTATTCTAGAAAAGATGCTGACTTTTATGTCAATTAAAAAAAAAAAAAATAGTGCCCATGAGCACACTGTTAGTAGGAGTATCATGTGGTAGCAACATGTTTGCGAAGTACAGTAATTGTGTGGTTTCTAAAAGCTCTAAGGGAGTAATGTTTAGGAAGTTAGGTGCAATAATGAGAAACACTCAAAGAAATAATCCATGTGTGAATATATATGGTAAACAAATGTTAGCACACATAGATATCAGTTAAACAAAAATCTTGCCTGTCAGTGAAAAGAATTGACTGGGACAGGTTAGCAGTCCTCTTCAAAAAGTCACTAGTGTCCTCTTGTAGATCAGGCAGTATCTCTCAGGGAAGTATATAGTCCTGGTCACTCTGGGGTTCTTTCTGAGAATAGGCTCTTAAAGGTTATGACCTGCTCTAAACTATAGAGGTACATCAAATCTGGCCTGAAAATCAAGAACTGTCCACTCAAAGCAGCATTAAGTTAACAACCAGTATTTGCCAGGGTAAATTCTTTTTCTGCTGAGCTATGTGACTATCAAAGGTTCTCTGGCTGGTTTCTTTAAAGTTTTCATGATGATTGCTAGCATTGATGCTGAATGGTGATGGATATGCACAGATATGGTATGTGTGAGGGTTTCCCAAGCACCATTGCAGCAGGCTTTCATTCTGAATTGTGGTTTACATTTCTGTTATTTCAATTTGTTTAAAAGTTACCATTATTTATAAAGTGCATTGATAGGAAATAGTGCATTCATTTTATCTACAGCATAAGGTGACGCCCTGTTTTCAACTTATTTTTGTCAGAATTTACCCTGTGGCATCAAAAGTGCTTCAGATGTTTTACCCTGTGGTATTAAAAGTGCTTCAGATGTTAGACATCAAAAATATAAAACCCTTGTAGAATAACTCTTCCTTGGACACCTCTAAATGTCTAGTGTGTCTCTTAAAGTATAAACTGTAATGTGTCTTGGTATGGGGTGCTCCAAGGGTGTATTTACTAATTTTACTGGCTCTGACTGGTTTCCTGTGCATATGTGTATATGGATCTGGGTGCACTGTGATTGGCCTCTCCAGCATGTCTGCCATGACTTTATAATTTACATCACACTAAACAAACAGAACAAATCTACACTTATTCCTTCGATTATTAGCTCTTCAATACTGTCCAGAAGTCACAGATTTTTTCTGTGAATAGAAAAAGACCATGATGAGCCATCAATAGCGTGCAATGAACCTCTTTCCTTCCAGACTATTGCTGAGGGAAAAAACTAAAGATGAGTGCCCCTTTTCTTCAACAAAATTTAACCAAATGGATACTGGGAAGGATGATGGCTTTTATGGCTCATCTTAAAGCACTTCATTAGCCCAAAACAAGTAGCACCACAACCATAGTTGTTTTTTTAAGTTGTTTTTTAACTGGCCATCCTTTTACTCATTTTGTAGATATGCAGGAGAACACTGAGCCATAAGCTGTCAACCCCTTCTCAAAATTCTAAAATTGATATGGAAATTGCAGAGCTTTTCTAGGTTGCATTTATTGTAAGAGCATTTCGTGACTTTCAATGAGATTTTCCAATTCTTTTTCTTATTTTGAAACCTAATGAAAGGCCCTTATTTCTTTATAGATATAAAGGTATATTTGTCTTCATCTTTGGTTAAATGTGTTTGCCTTTTTGCTGCTCCTCCCCAGTCTGTAGAAGTCTGAATGAAAAACAGCACAGACAAGAAGAGGATGAGGGCAATGAGAAAGAGTAGAAGTAATAATACTGCAGCTTGGAATCAAGAGGCACAGAAGAGACACACCTTCTTACAGCGTGCCCAAGAAGGCTTCTTGAAGTTGCCAGCTGTCTTATGCATTTCAGTGTGCAGCTAAATGCTGATATTAATGCTAATAAATGCTAATTTAACATGAATATTGCTAAAAGCTTATGGTGGCCTTTCCGTGCTTCTTTGGAGATTTCAAATCCCAGGGCACAGCATATGAAAGACTAGAAAACTAAATCAATTTGATAATTTCTTTCATATAACTTTAACTTCTGGTTGGATACCATCTTCATGTTAGGGATGAGTGCACTGCTTATTGCTCTTTTGGAACCTGTCTTGGATTCATTACACTGAGACCTAACCCTTCTTGCATTCCAATAGAGAAGTATCAGTAATCAAAACAGAAGGATGGTAAAATTGAAGAAGCACATATGGTAATAAATCCCCTGAAAAGGCTATAGCATAAATCTACCATCTGCTCTAAGATTTACAGTCTCCCTTTTTTGCTTACTAGATGGCAAAGATATTACCCACCCTATTAGCCTATGATGAAAGGAATTTTTCTGTTTTCTTGTTATAAAATCAACTGGGCTTTGATGCAGGATCGCGTCGGTCCGTATGTAGGAGGATCGGACCCNTTTGCAAGCAAGAAAAGTGAGAGTAACAGGGCTTAAATTTGCCTCATACCTGGGCTTGCTCAACTGAGCTTCCTCAGTGGATGGAAGAAGTTTAATGTGCTAGTTCTAGACAACACGTTAGACTCCCTTCCCACAATGAAAGGTCTTACTCGAAAGTCATTGCAACAGCTAGTGGTTTCTTAAAGCATGGTAAAAGAGTGGGTGGGTAAAAGTATTTACTTATAAGGCAAATCAGCTGTAAACCCATATTTACAATTTAGAAAATACGGGAATGAGAGCAAAGTGGTGTCTTGTTTAGGTTCTACTTTATCTTGCTGTGACTATTTTTTGAAACTGGGATCACGGCACAGTAGAGTCCTTTTGTTCTAGGTGTTGCCCAGCAACATGATGTTGTTGCTTCTACACATAGGTAATATTTACCTCTGTGCAAAAAGAGACCCAATCAGGCTTTGTACTTTCCAAACCTTCAGTTAAAATTCCTTTTTTTAAGGTAGGTTCATGCAGCAGAGCAAGATCAGAAGGAAGCTCTTTTCCACCTCTTCAGAGTGGTTGCTACTTGCCTTTCACAGAATCCTGCTCCATGTCTGTTGGAATGCATTTCTTACACCCCCAGCAGGTGCTTCTAAATAGAGAAAGAGTTTCAGTTTACCTTTAGACATTTTAGGAAGTTCACCTAGATTTTTCCATACCCTGCTGGCAGTAATTGGCTCAGGGCCAAGAGATAAGCACCTATTGGACCTCGTCACCGTTCCTCAAACCCTGTATCTCTCCCTGTTGGCTGCAAACCAAATTATCCCTCCTTGAACATTCGGTATTTAGGAAGGAGCACTAAGGAAGTAAGAAGATTTTTGGAGTGCTGTAGCAAGGTGTCAGAGGTTTCTTGGACACCTGTGTGCGGCTTATCTTTTGCTTTCTGTAACATTTGTTATTTTGTTTTTTTTCTTTATTAAACATTTTGCTTTATGAAACACCTCTGAAGAGCAGTTTTGCTAATTAATTTCAGCCACTTCTCTGCAGAGGCTGGACCCTCAGAGATTGATACATTTACACATGGTTCATTACGCGCTGACCATGTGCTAACCTGTATCACATGCGCATGAGTTTGCTGTCAGAAATCTTGAAAACATGTAGAATAATCCCAGTGTCTGTAGAAGAAATTCGAATCAGTATATCCAACATTTAACTCTTCCATTTCCATCCTCTGTTAACTGTTATAATTAACCAGTGGACAGGAGTCCCCAGCCCTGGGCAAACACACCAGTGTAGCAGCTACATTCCCTCTACTTCTAGAGCTGGTAATTGTATTCTTAGTGAGACATAACACCCTCAAGGCCTAATGATTTATCATCCCTCTCAAATGTACTTTCAGATTAATTTTTCTCATCTGAATATAACATAATTTACACTATTGGTATTTCAAATGTCTACATTTGACTCCAGATTTAAGACCTCACACATAAATGAGCCATTTGAAGTATTTTCTCAGAAGTTTTGTTCCCCGTCACTGATCTGCATTCTCATTTGGATCACACAGAGGTTTCAAGCCCAGAATCACAGCTGCATATAGAGGAAATAGAATCTGAAAAGCCTGATCTGCAAGACTGCTAAGCACACAAAATTTAAGGAAGTCCCGATAGAAATCTTTGAAATTCAGAAAACATTGAGAAGTTTTTCATCTTCAGTAAAAAACCAAAAGAAAACAAAAAGAAAAAATAGAAAAAAACTCCAACAAACAACAGAAAAGAGGAAGTGAGACAGTTTAGGTAGTAGGTAGAATTTTAAGATATACTAAAAACGCACAAATAGACCATTGATCTGTTTGGTTGAACTGGATTTTCATAAAATTTGACATTTATCTCTCTTACAGTATTTTCTCAGTAGAGGCATCATAAGTAAGATTATTTTATTTCTTTTTCTGTCTCATTGAAGGTTTCTGCTGGAAAGCTCATTAGTTCTACTTTTCCTGCTTTGAGAATTCTTAGGCTTATATGAAAATAGGAGATGGGCTAGAAGGTGGATGGGAATTTTAAAAAAATCATTCTGAGGATATCCTTTTCATCTTCAAGATAGATATTTTTTCCTTCTAAATACAGCTTTAGCAGTAATACCCCAAATGCTTTTAACTTTTAGATAAGCAGTAAGGGCATGGATCATAAAGACATACTTAAGTAATTTAAAAGTTGAACTTCTTTGATATCAGCCCTTTTCTTTTGCTTAGAACACCTTTGAGAATTCAAGATGTTTCAGACTAGGCCTTTTTTCCCTTTTTTCTTCTGTAAATTTTGAGGAAACTGGAGAACTGCCTGGTTCTCTGGAACTCTGCACAGGTGTGAATAGGAGTGTTAGAAAAAAGCCCTTGATACTGTTTACCATGTAGCTACTAGTATTCTTGCACAGAAATGGTGTGGAATTGCCCATACAAGGGTGCAATTACATTTATCAATTTCTTGTAGAGAAAAACAAAAGAGTAATTCCATCTTTCTTTCAGTGTGATACCCACCTAACACACCCCTTGTCCTAGTGATTGTTGTTACAGAAAGCAAGTGTAGCCATTACTCTTCATACACAGAGACATTTGCATCACTGTCTAGATTATATCAATAATTATATTAACTGAATAAACTACCTCAAACAGTTCTAAGGAACATACGAACATCACTATTATGAGTTGGTTTTTTTTGAAACCTTCTAGTAAATTGAACTGTGCCAGGAAATGCTCTTGAGAGCCAAACTTCAATTGTACAAACTGTGAAATTTTTGTTGTGGTTCTGTTGGGGTTTACCAGCAGTCAGCAATCAAGGCACCACAGAGCCACCTGCTCACTTCCCCACCTGCAGGATCTGGGACAGAATCAGAAGGGTAAAAGCTGGAAAGCTTGTGGGTTGAGATAAAGGCAGCTTAATAGGAAAAGCAAAACTCATGCACAAAACCGAAGCAAAACAAAGGGATGAATTCACTACTTCTCATGGGCAGGCAGGTGTTTGGCATGTCCAGGAGAGCAGAGCCCCATCACATCTCACAGTAACTTGGGAAGACAAACTACATCTCTCCAAATGTCCCCCACCTTCCTCCTTTTTTCTCCCCACTTTGTATGCTGGGCATGATGTCACATGGTCTGGAATATCCCTCTGGTCAGTTGGTGTCACCTGTCCTGGCTGTGTCTCCTTCCAAAGTCCCAGGTACCTTCAATCAAGATGTTCACATCTTCACCAGTGTGGCAGTATGAAAAGCAGAAAAGAGCTTGGTGCTGTATAAGAACTGTTCAGTGATTAAAAAATCTCTATGTTCTTAACCCTTTGTTCAGCACAAATCCAAAACACATCCCCATGCCAGCCACTGAAAAGAAAATTACCCTAACCAAAGCCAGCACAAGTCACTAGTATATTTTTGTCCCACATGAGGTTGCACTGTTCCAAATAATTTCCATCCTCAGTTTGTGATACATTGTGGATCATTTCCACTAGTCAGTTTGCATGTCCCCAAGCTGCTTTATAGGCTAAAACAATTTAGGAGTGTGGAGTAAGCTGTTCTCTCCTAGCTGGTGTCAGCAACTGTAACTCAGGCACATTGAACTAAACTTAGAGTGTTTGAAAAGTCTCAAGAGAGACTACATACTTCTTTTCATTGGCATAATGAAGGGCTATAGTAGCAATCTCACTTTGTAAGGCTCACTTATTCCCCCTTTCAGAGCAGCCAGCCAGAATAACCTTGTCTCCTTGACATCTATCTGTCTGGGCACCCTAAGACCAGGTGATACACAAATCTACTTATGTCCTTCCCTCAAATCTCAAGCAGAAGTGATGATTCTCATTTTGAAAACTCTTTACTTACTAAGGCACAAGAAACCTGTTACCAGCTCTTAGTCATAAGATTTACTAGTGTGAAAACAGAGATCCTGCTTCTTAAGTTGCATCTGTGAGTGCATTTTCACACTCAAACTGGGCAGAAAACACCAACCTAAAACTGCAAATGTACACTTAAAAAACCAGACAATATAGGTTATTGCAGGAAAGTTCATTATGTCTTATAAGAGAGAAATCTCAAAGACATAAACCAGGCAATGTATAAACTATGTTCCTGAATATCACTTTAAAACAGGTTCCTGTCTGTTCTGTGCATACCCATCCAATTTAGGCCAACTACTAAAGATGCTCAAAGTGCAAACTACTATGATGTGAGGTACTCTGGGGGGATAAATTAGTTTACTTAAAAACAATTGCTAATACAGTGATGTAGCTGAATGAAAGCAACTCATTTTCTCAATTTCCTACATGCTTAAATATAAAGGTATCAAAGAAACTCTTAAACACATAGAAGGCAAGAGATTTACAAGTTAATCACACCTGTCAAAGTTAAATAGATTCTGCAAAAGTCTGAGATAAGTAGTCAAACATTTCATGTCATTGCCAATGATAGTAATGGAATTCCTTTTTTAAGATGCCAGTCTCACATTGTAATTGCTAATTATTAAGTCATCCTTTATCCCTTTTCCTGATGCCTTCTAACATTCTGGAGCAGCCTCATTCTTCCTTCTGGATAGCACAATATTTTGTTTTGTGGTGTTGCAGCTTCTAGCTAAAAACGAATAAAAGAGCAAAATAATGAAGGTACAGAAACAAGAGTGGCTGGAAAGTTAATGCCATAAATGTGGGAAGATCTGGGACTATTTCTGAACAGCATTTCTTTGTCTTGTCTGGAAAACAGTTTTGAAGACTAGCAATTTCAAGGATTATCTGTTTGAAGATACTAGTTTCAAAATTTTTTTTCCTTGCCTCTAAAGGTAATTAATACGAGATATAGACAAAACTGGAATTGAGATTGCATATTAGTGTGGTTTCTGTTCATTGACAATGTCTGTATCGGCCTTTAACCTGTAAAGTATTTTTTAAAAAAGTTGAATGCATTTCCATCATTCCTCCTTACAATTGAAGTCATGAAATACAATTATGTACTTCTGGATTTGACAGAAGGGGAAGAAAAATATTGCACTTCTTCTGACTACAAGTCATATATTCCACAAATAATAAACATCTCAGAAAAAGTACACAGCCACTTCTGTTAAGCAGCTGCTCTTGCAAACCCTTCTCAGTTTTATCTTTTCATCATTCTCAGACTAGTGTACCCTGAAGAGAAGCTAAAAGCAAAAGCAGTTGGACTCACAGATAGAAAAGATTTGGAGCATAAGGAGAGCTTTTTTGATCCTTCTCCTCATGTAAAATATGCTATATAGTTCTGCAGAGATGAGCAAGAGACTGACTGATCACCAGTAATTCAAAGCATTAGTAAGAAAGACTAGGAACTTTCAGTATGAACATAAGGAAAAGATAATGGGTGAGGAAAGGAAATGAAGTATGTAGTCAGTACACAGTCACAAATGTTATTTTCTTTATATGGCTACATGGCTTATGAATTACAATAAAGTGACTAGCAAGTTTGTCTCATTGATGATTTTCACTGAACTCTTGACAGATTTGAGTTTCATCATTATGGCTTTTTTTATTACTGACATCCATAGGTGTCAGACTTGCATGATCTAAGAGGTCTAATGAATACAAAAGCAAATGGGAAAGCACAACTGTGCAGAATCCTAATAATTGTTTAGTCCACTCTTAAATAGAGCAGCAACTTTATTATACTGGTGACTCTCTTGAATTTGAGCTATAGCTTTGTATATGAACTTTGATGTTTTGATTTTTTAATTTCTGATTTTTAAAGGAGGGGCCTTCAAGTAATTAAATCAAAGCGCTGCATTATGGCGACAAAACAAGTTGAGCACTAAAGATCCAGGTAAAACATTCTTATGAGGACACTTTTTGGAACAACAACACACCAGATTTTGTATTGCAGCCTTGGCTTGGAACTATTTGTGTTGCCTAACAACTAATTTGAAGGGCAAATTTACTAGGGAAACAATAGGTAAAAAAGAAACTCCTTCCCTCCACTTTGCTTACAGTCGCAGTGGTATTGAATTATTCTTTTTGTTGTTACATTTAAGAAATTATCTGTGAGGACCAGAGTTCAAACTTTTCAAATGTTCCATCAGTGTTGCTGATTTCTGACAAAGTAACTGTGAAGGACATAGAAAAGAATTGTAGAATGAAACAAATAATTTGAAGAATGATCTCTAGGTGATGTAACTGGCTAAAAATGGCAACCATCCAAAATGAAATACAGTCTGAGAAAGAGAAATTATCAGTAGTTTTTCTGTGTAGAAGATTAAATTATGAAGGTTCTCTGTATCTATTGCAAATTATTTTCTAATAGGAAAAGCTAGAGAGAGTTGCTGCATGGTTGAACATGTTCTGATTTCTCTACTTCAGCCCCATCAGTTGGAGTTTTCTCCTTTTCTGCTTCTTCAATTTTCACCGGGCCTCCTGGTAAAGAGCTGTAGACAATAAATTGGACAGACTTTTTGACTTTGAACATCACTTATTTATTCTAGTTAAGCTTAAGAATTTGATACCACATGGTTTCTTCTATTTTGTACTATTTTAATATCAATGTCTGTAGTTACAGTAAACATAATGATACTATTATGATATTTATTATGATTTATGATTAGGAAATTCTAGTAGAAGATGATCATGTCACAGACTCTTAGAATCATAGAATATCTTGAGTTGGAAAGGTTCTCCAAGAATCATTGAGCCCAACTTCTAGCCCTGCATAAGACACCCCAAGAATCACAGAATCACCATGTGCCTAAGAGCATGGTGCTTGAACCCTTGCAGACTTGGTGCTGTGACCACTTCCCTGGGGAGCCTGTTCCAGTGCCCAGCCACTCTCCAGATGAAAAAACTTTTCCTGGTCTCCAACCTAATCACCCCAACACTGACTGCCTCATGCAGTTCCCTTTGGTTGTATCACTAGTTACCAGAGAGAAATCAGCACCTGCCCCTCCTCATCCCCTCATGAGGAAGCTGTAGACTGTGATGAGGCATCCCATCACATTGCTCCAGGCTGAACAGACCAGGCTGTCTTGCTCAAGCTGCTCCTCAGTCCACCCTCAAGGCCCTTCACCATCTTCTTTGCCCTCCTTTGGACACTCTTCAACAGCTTTATGTCCTCCTTCTACCAAGGCACCCAAAATTACAGGTGGCACTCAAGGTCAGTCTCCAGTACCAGTGCGGAGGAGATTGGGAAAATCACCTTCCTCAGCTCTGCAGCAATGCTGCACTTTACACACCCCAGTGATTTTCCACACATGGGAGAGCACGTAGCAATAGATTTGCCTGGCTGGCTTGTCTATATGCTTGCATACATATTTGAATTTCCTCTTGTGAAATTTGAATTTCCTCTTGTGCCTACTCCTTCTAACCATTGCAGTTTGAGCCAATTCTTAGCTCAAATTGCAGCAATCTTGATTCTTCCAGTTACAGAAGTCCTTCATTTTGTCCTTGTGTTCTGAACAGCAGGCAGCCTTTACAAATCGTGATCCTTTTGGATTTTCCACATATGCAAAATGTTGCAGTAGGGAAAACTGAAGCTTACATGAAGCAGTTCAAAGACCTAAAAAAAAAAAATTGAGGTAATTTACATTTAACTGAATTAACATGAGTCTATAAGTTACTTGTGCAAAACAGATGTAAACAAGTATTCAACTAATTTAAATGCCTCTACATTAAGGGCCTTTCTGAAGTTTGGTGACCAGTATGGAAAAATGTGAAAATGCTCATCTTCAGGGGCTCAGAAAATGAAAGTCTAGCAAATATGTTTTGTACTTTGGCTTTAGAAATACAATCTTATTAGGGCTAATTAGCAGAAGTGCACAGGAGCAGAACATTTTCCAAAGAAAAATGCTGTCCTTCTTATTCTGCAGTTTAGTTAGAATTAAGATATATCTGTGCTGATATAATAGACTGGACTCAATAAACCATATAAATAATATATTTTCTTTAGACTTACAGGCTCTGTTTCCCTGTTGTCCTAGTTTTTGCCCAGGACAGGGTCAATATTTTCCAGTAGCCATGAACAGGCTGACACTGGAGCTGTGTGAGAATGTCTAGGTTGTTATTTTATAACAACACCACCTCATGTCACCTCCAGGGTAAGAAGAAAGGGATTTCTTGCATAGACACAGAGGGTCCATCCATCATGGTAAAATGTCTCAGGGTGACATCATGTTGGATCAGTTGGGGAGGATTTTTTCTTGTAAGTCACCCTCTTTTTGTATACTTTTCAGTTTTGTTTCTGTTGCTGTTTGTTTACTTGTCTAGTTGCTGTTTCCAGTAAATTGTTCTTATCTCTACTCAATATTTTTGCCTTTTTCCCTGTCACTAGAGAAGTGAGGGGTGTGAACAAGCAGCATCTGGTTTGGGAGAGTCTTGTTTGTGGGGGGAACTCNTTCCCTGTCACTAGAGAAGTGAGGGGAGTGAACAAGCAGCATCTGGTTTGGGAGAGTCTTGTTTGTGGGGGGAACTCAGCTGGGGAGCTCCATTCCTAAACCATGACACCTGTGGGCCTCCATGGACTGCAGGGCCTCGGATGCCTCACCATGTTCTTCACCACGTGCTGCACGAGAATCTCTGCTCCAGTATCTGGATCACCTCCTTCCCTTTCTTCTGCACTGACTTGGGTGTCTACAGGACTGTTGCTCTCACATATTTTCACTCCTATCTTTTGGCTGCAATTGCACCAAGTTTTTTTTTCCTTCTTTCTAAAATACATTATCCCAGAGGCACTACCACAGTCACTGATGTGCCCAGGGTATTTCTTGGACCCATCTGCCCCTGGCTCTGTTAGGCATAGAGGAAACTTCCTGCAGCTTCTCACAGAAGCCATCGCTGTGGCCCCCCCAGCTACCAAAACCTGGCCATGCAAATGCAATACACATGCTTCCAGTAAAATCTAGCTTTCTGTAAAACAGTTTTATCATATTAATTTTTCTGTAAGATAGATTTGCCCTTGGAAGATAACGCTTTTGATTTCTTTTTAATGGTTAAGTATCTTAACCAATAAATTGTGAATAGGACTTCCCAGGGTAAAAAAGCAAAAAGGAAATATTTAAGTAGAATAAAATAGAGACATGAAATCTCTGAAAGTTTGGCCAAGGAATGTGTGTTAGTGCTGCTGCCATCAGCCTATCATGGGCTTTGTTGTCAAGTATTCTTGGCCCCTGAGTTCCATCATCTTTAGCCATTAAGACAAAGATGCCCTTAATCTGTTCACAAGTCTAAAACTGAGAACCCGTCTTCTAGTACATGTGAAACCTGAAGTATAAGAAAATAATAAAATATTACAATAATAGAGTTCTTTTATTTCCCAGTGTTCTGGAAGACAGTGACCTTTCTGCTAGGATTTGTTACTATCCAACTGTCCAGGACTAATTTCTGTTTTTAAAATTTTTATGTCAAGTTAACTTATCCTAATGTCAGATACTATTCACTTTTTCTGAAGTAACATTTATAAGGGGAAATATCAAACAAACTTAGTGGAAAAATGATTGAGTTTTTAGTAGTCATCCAAAAATGACTATTATTTGAATAAATCATTTTGGAGGGATGTGTTTCTAGAGTATAAATCATATCTTGTTTGAGCAATTTCTGGAATTTGATTTTCTAATTTCATCCTTGTTTTCTTCACTTTTGGATTCCATAGGACTTTCCCAGGGAGTTGCTTTTAGTCTAAACAACTTCTGGCATCCTGAATCATAACAGATGTCTGAATATTAAAAACTGTTTTTTATGATGAGATAAGAATCTGTTGGGTCTCGAAGACTGTGCAACTTTACGCAAGCTTAATGCCAGGTTCAGATTTTTGTCTCTTTTTTTCCTTAAAGAAAAACAGAAAACTTGCTTTTTTTGAAACATTGTGGACTCTTCATTTTCTAACTGGTGTAAAGAGTCAAGTTAAAGATACAAAAAAACCCCTCACTTCATAAAGACCTGTCCTACATTATATTTGTTAATGGGCTTTATGACCAAGAAAATAAACCAATAGCTTTGGGAGAATATTTTTCAAATGATAGTTATCTAAAGGTGACTGGACTTTAGAGGTAGTGAAACTGCTGTAAATTTTTACCACAGAATCATCAAGGGAAAGTTCCTACGGCTGGAGGGAAGTCAAAAGACCTATTTTTAAAGGACAACCTAATCTTGCTCTCTAATTTTATGACTCTGTGCCAGTGAACCGCATAGGAGAAATCACTCTGGATAAAATAAAGGTGAAGAAAACATCAATGTGTATCAGCCATGAATTTTAATCAAATAAAGGACAAATGTGCAGAATCACATTTCTGTTCGTGCATATGAGGATTCTGTATTAATGCAAAAGTTTACTCAACTGTGATCTAAAGAGAATAAAATTTTATACTGTGGATACAGATAAAAGTGTAAAAATATACAATATTTTCATTCCTAGGGCTATAACTCATTATTATTTTGAGAAGAAAGTAATTATTTTCACTGCTGTGAACTATGTGCAGAAAAGATGCAACTGCTCATTTTTTAATGTCATTTTAATATTTTGTTTTCTATTTTTTAACTGTCCAACTTTCAGGAACATTTGTTGTGTTTTCTGCTTTTTCCAGCTTTGGGAAAATATTCCCCGCATATATTTCACTTTGATCTCTGTCCATATTCATGTAAAACCTTGCACTGTTATGTACTGATGGAATAAAAATATACTTGTTAATATTTGCTGATGGTACAGCATCCAGTGGCAAACATTGAGAGGGAAGTGTCTTGACTAAAGGGAAAACAGACCCTGAAGTTCTCATGGGAAGAGCACATGAAAAACATTAGCATGCAGATATTTACTTGCTTCTCACAGATAATACTAAAAGTTTTATTCCTAGAAGATTATGCCACAACTATGCTTGTATAGGTCATTGTGGAAGAGAAAACTGGCAAGTATGTTTGGGATTTCAATGTCAGTTACATTTCTTGAGTTATAATTGTAAAAAATTGACCATACAAGCGTGGTAAATGTCAGCATCAAAGACACAGGCAAAAGAATGAGAGAACCAAACACCCCAGGGGAGAAGGGGTAAGCATCTTCCCACAGATTAAATAATTTAGTTCTAACTGGTATGATTAACCATGGAATTAGCACCTGTGATAACAAGATGATTTTTTTTTTTTTTCTGAAAGGATCAGAGAGCTGTTAAGGAGACGACACACATGTTGGCACCTCCAGGAATTACTTAAGCCACAAAAAATCCCCAAACATGCTCTTGGGTATTTGAAGAGAAGCATAGCTGTTCAATGGGAGTGTGTATGACATGTAACATTTTTACATTTTTCTACATACTTACATTTTCTCATAAAGATATGCCAGAATTCACAGATTCCTTCCATGGCAAACGTTAATAACAAGGGAAGGATTCTTCCCTCATGTCATTGTATTGTCATTTGGATTACCTGGGGGACATGAGCCTTGGAAAAATGCTAATAACACAAGTGGAGACCTGTGAATGCATCAGTCCTTGCCAGACATCTGGATGCAACACTCACGAGGGAACTAATGGCAATCCACCAGTGGCATCAGCTTGGTCTTTGGGATCCTGCTTACAGAAACACAGTGGTTGCCCTGTTTCACAAGGAATATCTCAATATGTTACAGATCTACATGTTAAGAAGGAAAGCAGAACAATTTAAGGGGTTTCTCCTTCCCTATTAATGAGATTGATTTCTTACAAGCATGAGGATTGCTAATGGAAAGAGAGTTTTACTTTAATATTGTGTGTCTGGCTGTATAGTTAACATGTCTCTGGCTGTATAAAGTCTGTACAGTTCTGAGAAGCTGTACCTGCCTTATTCTTTCTGGTATCCTTTTCAGACAGAAAAATATTGAGAAAAAATGAGACTAACACATCTTTGGTGTTGGCTTATTTGGTAAGGCTTATTTGGTAAGGCTTATTTGACTTACATTTCAATCCTGACAAATTATTTTAGTGATTTCATGCAGATTCAGTAGAAACTGATTCATTACTAAACATGAGTTCCACTGCAGAGACTATTATACAGTGGCTGAATAAATCTGTTAAAGAATAGACCCTTCCCACCATGTGATGCATGGCATGCAGCTGTATATTATTTCTATAATCAGTAAACACTGCAGAGAGATTTCTAAAAGATTAGATGCCTCTGAAAGATATTGCTGACAGCTTTTAAGTGTTGCATAGCAGGAGTGATTCACCACCTTTAGGCAGACAGCAATTACAAACTCTGTGTCATTTTTCTGTTCTCGTCTAAGAAATGTGAAATAGAAACTTCCTTATTGCTACATTTTATATGAAGGTTAGGTCCTTAAAAGAGTAAGTCACTATTATTGGGCATAATATGGTATGCATCAAGGCAGAAAGAACATAAAATACTTCATCTGATATTTGCAGTATTTTAGCATTTGCTATGTATTACTGTAAAGTGAAGAATTTTATAGGTAATAAAGGATAAAATCCTCCACAAGAAGAGAAATAAGTTCTGTGTAGTGCAGACTTCTGTGTATGAGTTATTTAACATGATATACCTTTGTAATATTTGAACACCAGTCTGTCTGTTCTGGCCTGTTACTGGGCATGTATGACTTACATAACATAAAGACAAAACACTAAGTAATGAAACCTTTTCCTTTTAGCCCTAGGAGAACCCAGAAGCACTTGAAGACAGTATTGTTTTAAGTTTTCACCAGCTGGCCTACCCTGGAGGTGTGGTAAAACTTGGGTGCTGCTAATGCTCAAATTAGTCTTGCAGAAGACGTGTGTATGGATTTTTGAACAAATCTGCTGCTGAGCCAAGCCCTAAACTAATGGCTCCATAGAGCTGAAATGTGTAGTAGCCCTGAGGAACTTGCCAGAGTTGCATCCCTTTAGCACTTGTGAGATGATGTCACAGCAAAACCAAACACCTTCCTGCCCTAACCTCCCTGCCTTGCTCCTTGACAGCACTGCTGTCTCTAAAGCAAATCCAGGTGGCCACTCATAAATCAGATGGGTTTTAATTTAGCCTTCCAAATTAGTGAGAATATTGCCTCTGTAAAATACCACATCAGAGCATCTTACCTACCAATCATGTGAGTGTTCCCCCAATATAAAGCATAATACATAAGTAACCCACAAACTGCAGAACTATTACCTTTTGTAATAGTAATCACTTTTGTAATCACTTGTGTTTTCTTGAGATAAGAGATAACATAATTTCTCTTTCTAAGTTTTTTTATTGCAACACATGATCCTGAATGAATCTGGTGTTGTTCTGAATTTGTGGCTGGTGTCTCTTCCAGGAGAAACAAATAGATAATTAGG
>VXBB01007903.1:276322-289580 GCA_013399915.1 Illadopsis cleaveri
GGAAACAACTAGTTGGGAAACAGCTGTTTGCTCGTAGGAGGTGTTTGCTAATGCATTATATAATAGAACCAATTGGAATAACAAAATTATTGAAGAAAAGGAAAATTCCTTAGGGAAGACAAATTACTATATAGCAAGTGGAAACTGTTTAGATTCACATATTTAGTAGTCATAACCATGAATGCAGAAGTAAGGATACAGTTACACTAGAAATTGGGATACTTTAATATAAGACGGAATTCAGCTGTTCTTATGTTTCTGAAAGGACAACTGAATGAATGCAAAGAGCTAGTCAGTGGGCTCTCAGCATAATCATTTAAAGGAATATGTAAGAGAAAATAAGTATAAAAGAAATTTTGTTGAAATCAGGATGACAAACTGACCTGCTGTGGAGAAAAAAGATTAGTAACAAAAACGGAGAAATATGGCTGCATGTACTATTATTTAATGGATGAGAAAAACCAGACATACAAGGTCAAAATCAAACAGGCTTAACAAAAATAAATTAAACACAACCCCTCACTGAGAATCAGGCATTATTTTGTAAGAGAATGAAACAAAGACTTATTCTGTAAAGGGGAGTGGTGGTTAAATAATCATAGGTGCAGGAATGGAGGAAACAGCTGTCAGAGTTGTTTATTACCACTTGGTTAATGAATTTTCTTTACAATGGTAACCAGACCATAACATAAAGAAAAATAAAATATGTGGATATGCTGTATGACTATAGGTTGCATGGGCTGGTGAAGCTCAGTTTTGTTTGTTGAAAAAAAACCCTGAGCCATCTTGAAACTGGTGGACATTACTGCTTAAAATGTGGAAAAGATAAGGCACATATGGAACATATGAAATGCTGTGAGAAAGAAATTGAAGAATTTAAGTTTTTCAGCCTGATGTTAGCATTGGTTAAAGTTCTAGTACAACCACTTTTATGAGTGTCTGCAGGACCACACACCAATTAACTATCCAAAGCAGATTTCTCAATATCAAATAGTGGAACCCAATGTAATTCCTCTTTTGGCAGAAAAGACTGGTAAACGAGGGACAAACAGGTTGTATGAGATACTGGCTTTGGTGTGTCATCATCCTGCTTGACATTTTTGTTTGCAAATTAAGGAAGGATGGACCAGATGAAATGGTCCAGTGGGGAAACCCTGCACCCTTTTCAACTGTAGCTCTCCATCTAGCATGTCATTCCAGAATTGCATAAGCCTGTCTGTAGCATTGTTCTGTTCAAAATTTTAGTTAATGGCCTGGATGGTGGAAAACAGAACATATTGAGAAAGTCTGGAGATATTGCTGGAATACCGAAGGTTTAAAAAGTTTTAGAGGGATGAGAGGAGAATTGGCATTCAGAGTGTTCTTATTATAATAGAGTTGAAACTGCAAATGACATTCCTGTGATTCCTTTTGTGAATCACATTCAAAAAATAAATGCAAATGATATGACCTTTATTTGTATAGATTATATTGTTAAAGGTTAGATTTTCTTTAAATTAATGGTGTGAGTATATAGACACTAGGGAAAAATATCTTAATCAGCAGTCAATGATCTTTGCAGAATTGAGTAACCCTGGAATTCACTGCACTAAACTCCACAACAAGACAGAGACATCTATACATTTTTTGAGGAATATCTAAGATTCTCATTATTTATTGAGCAACTGATGTGATTAGAAGGTGTTTAACTTAACCCAGAAAAACGAATGAGACTGGATAGATGAAATAAACTGTAGTGCCCGTTTAGGAACAAGCAATCAAGCATAATCACATATCATGTGATCACAGAATCACAGAATGTACTGAATTGGAAGGGATCCAGCAGGATCCTTGACAGCAACTCCTGCCCTGCATATATAAGATATGTGGGAAAAAAATCAGAGAACTGATTACTCTGAGGGGAGATACTAATGTAACCTGATGGGAGGTGAACAGAAGGGATAGAATCTATTATTATTGGATGACAGTGAAAAAGCAAATTTAAAAGAACAGCTAATGTCCTATACTGTACCACAGTCCATATTGTTACTGCTAAGGAGAGGATACATAAACACATCGTCAGGCTGTCTAAACTGGCAACACCAATTTATACAAATGGAGAATAATTTATCACAGCAAAATAAGATATTTCTGATACCTGTTTTTCCTTTGTGGATTTTCTCTGTGGAAAAGGGCTCCTGAAATGGACTGTGAACTTTTTCCAACTGTGTTTGCTGTTGCAGACTCCTTTTGTACTCCCCCAGTGCAGCTGCATTAGTTTTTTTTTCTTGGAAATGTGTCAGTGGAGACTCAGGCATGTCTGACTACCTACCATTCAGTGTGAAATGGAGGAATACAGTCTGCAGTGGTGTTCCATGAGGTGTGACTCCAAGGCTTTTCATTAGAATAAACAAGGATGGGGGGCTCCTTTTAACATTTCTGTCTGTAATTTTTTTGTGTGTTTGTTTTCTGAGCTGAAGGGGCAAGATATTGGGGGAACCTCATGTACTTTCTCTATTGTAAGGCATTAGATTAGTAGAATCCTTGGTCCACTTTTCCTGTGAGGGCTGTAAAGAGAGTGATTTGAGACCAGGAAGGCTACATGGACAAAAACCTTCCTTCATCATTGTGCTAGACTGCTCTTTTGTGAATAATGTGAACCAATAGAAAGATTACAGAACTCTTTATGATGGGTAAAAAGAATCTGCTATTTGAATTCATGGTAAGAAAAGGTAAAAGAGTAGAACTTTTTACCCTGTTATAAGTCCTGCTTATACAATCCCTAACTCAGAAAAAGATTCCAGTTTATTGTACCCAGTCTGTACTTGAGTAAGAAAAGTGGTGGATAATTGAAGTATATGTATGTGTATATAGCAGAAAAGGTGGTATTTGAGTTGATCACCTCCCTTCCCTCCTAAACTCTGTACAATCAGAAATCTTACCACCTTTTCCTGGAAATTTATATCAGATGTCAGAGTTAAAAAACCAGTGAGATAATTGTACCATGGACTTCTCTTTAATGATTGTTGTTTTAAAGTGTATCACTCTAGAATGAGACCATAGTTTCATAGTTGTCAATACTAAGAAACCACATTATTGAATCACTCATTTATAAGAAATTGATTCAAGTCAAGTATGCAGTTTATGGCTGTGTTTATATTGCTTTAGCTAAAGCACACTGTGAAATTCCTAACAGCTTTTATGCCAAAAGCCAGATATAGGAGGTCAGATAATACTGGCCTTATGGAATGAAGCCAGCCCATCAAAAGCTGTAAAAATATTTCAAGCTGCCAATAGTTTGTGCTGGTTCAGTGCTTTGTGTCATGTGATGGAACTGATTTTGATCTAGTACTGGGTGCTCTAGAATCAGACTCAGTGTGTCATGGAAAAAACATCCTCCTTTCATGTGTCATGATTTAACCCACACCTGAGTACCATGCGGCTGCTTGCTCACTCCCCTGCTGTCTGTCTCCCCTCCAGTGGGGAGGAAAATGGAAAAGAACAGTAAAATTTGTGGGTTGAGATAAGAACAATTTGATACTTGAAGTGAAGAAAACTACCTTCATTACAATAATATTAATGATAATGATAACAATAATAATAGTAATAACTGTTGTGAAAAAGAGAGGGAGAGGGAGACTAAAAGAGAGAGGGGAATAAAACCCAAGAGAAACAAGTGACACACAATACAAGATCTTACCCCTGCTGTTCAGTTCCCAGCCCGTTCCCCATCCTCCTAACCACCTTCCCTCAATTTACACCCTGGGCATGATGTGCTATATTATGGAACATCCCTTTGGCCAATTGGGATCGTGCTCCCTCTCAGTGTCTTGTGCACCTGCTTGTTGACAGAGAATGGGAAACTGAAAAGTCCTTATTTAGGGTAAGCACAAATTAGCAGCAAGTAAAACATCGGTGTGTTATCAACATCATTATCATGCTGAATGCAGCACTGTACCAGTTAGTAGAAAGAAAATTAACTCTATTCCAGCCCAAATCAGGACAGGATGCATGTTCTTATTTCTACATTGCAGTTTGTCCCCACTCACTTTTGGCACTGCCAGAATGCATGAGTTGGGCTGCAACCTGAACCATGGGAATTAAGTGTACCCCAAAATGTTATTCCTTGTTTACTGCTTTTTAGACTGGGAAATTTCAGTGGGTCATCGATAAAATCTGTGAATTCCACTAAGCTGTACAAACCCAAATGAGGTGTGATGCCCTGTGGCATGAGGTAGGAATGAATAGTCACAGATGTGTGTAGCACATCATGCACAATAAAACTAAGAAGCTCTTCTGGCCAAAACAAGGTTTATTGTGGGAGAAAAGGTGCAAACCCATATATGACTACTACTAAAATTACAGTGGAAAGAAAAAGGGAAGGGGCAGTGTAACGTGCTACTGACTGACTGCAGTCAAACCCCTGGCTTTGCCCTGAGTCTACCAATTTTCAAATTGCCTGAAATGGCCAGTACACTGCAAAAACCTCTGCAAAGCAAATTAGTTACTGAACATCATAGTTTTTTTTTTTTTTAATGTTCAGAGAAATGCTGTGTATGAAATACGCATTTATCATACTCAGCTAGTGTGAATATAATTTACAAGTGATTATATATTCACAGTCTGGGAAGGGCATTGTTAAGGTTAAAAATACACTAAATACTGATTTTCCTTGAAAAGAAAGGTGGTTTTGAATGGTTTTGTTTTTAAAATGGGTGAGTACGTTAATGATCCAACAGTAAACCAGGGGAAGCCGCTGAATGCTTATGAACAGATGCAGAAATACCTCCAAACCTGCTGGTGAATATGATTGTGGAGATGTATAGTGAAATAATGTACCACAAAATTTTAAAAGGCTTTTCAAAACTGGGAGAGATGATTATTCTAAAAGTTACTATAATCCTTTAATTTTCCTGCTGTGGAATATTCTACAGCTAAACACTCTCTTCTGTAATTGCTGTAAATTAGAACTTGAAGCTGAAATGAGACTAATTAAAACTAGACGTTGAGCATGTGCTGTAACAAAAAAGTGTGAAATACTGGAACAAGCTATCAAAGTTTTGGGGAGTTTCTTAATGATCAAATGCTTACAAATCAAAATTATTTGGATAACTGTTGGAGCAATTGGCAGAAACATAACAGCCTGTGCCATGTAAAAGACCAAGCTAAATGATCAGAAATTCCTTCAGGATTTAATTTTATCAATTTCTGGAAAAAGTTGGTTGTCTTTTTTTTATTTGTTTGGGGTTTTTTCCCCACTACTGCTAAACCTGCACTTTCACTACCTGAGGATTCAGCATTACCAGTCATTGAACATTTTCTCATTTTATGGATATTGATAATTTCAGCAATCCCATTGCAGCAATCCTGTGCCAAGGCTGCAGACTAGTTTAGTGCCAATGTCAAACAAAATGAACAGAAGAAAATCCGGGTATGGAAGCGAAGTAGATTAACAATATCTAGGACTACATGAATTTGTATCTGTTTAGATAAAGGAGCAATCCCTCCTCTCCCAGAGTCTGGACAGTTCATCACAGAAAATTCTTGAAGTAACTCTAAGTATTGAGATTTGTATACAGGGGTGTGTATATGACACTGTCTTGGTTTGGGAAGACAGGTATCTGCCAGGGAAAGCTGGAGTTTCCCTGGGAATGGAGAATGTAAACCAACCCTCCCCTCGCTTTCCAAATAATTATAAATTTGTAATTAGAGGCTTTCAGGCAAAGATTTAGGAAAAGGAATAACAGTTATTTGCTAGGAATATTAAGAATACAAATGTAGTAGTACCAAAAAAACCACCAAACAAAAACCAAACCAAACCAAAAAACCCCAAGCAAACAAACAAACATCCTAGAAACCCTGACAGAGTCAGAAATACAACCTAACACTCTGTCCGGGTATTGAAAGCAGTCCAAAGTAAGCCCTCCTCGAGTGGCAGATGTAGTTCTGTTGGAGTAGAGATGGNATGCTCCTCCCACTGGGCGGTGCATCTCCCAATGGGATGATGTAATGTGTCATGTCCTTGGTGAGCCTTAACGGCCCATTAACAGCAGATAGTCCCCTGGAGAGAGGATGGGCTGTGGGAGAGATAAGAACACTGCCCCACCTGGTTTTAACAGCTGCCCATTAACAGAAGGGACCCGCCCCTTCCCCCCTGGAGTTACAAGAGATAAAGAAAACATCTCCCCAACTGCTTTCAACAGATGAAATAGAATGAACATTTTTTGGTTACATAACCTAAGACAGACACATTGGGCATCAAGTTACAGATGAATTATGGACCACTGCTTCCCAGTTGCTATGCAGTAGCTAAAATGTGCCCAAGTGCTGGAATCTACTTTTCCTCAGATGTACTTCTCCTGGGATGCCTTCATCTCTGTTCATTTGCACTTCCAATCTATTCCTATGCCTCCCTGGTGTTGCTGAAAGTCATATTGTATCAACTACCACCTTATGGGTGCTAAGAGTTTGTCAGCACAGCTGTGGGCCTTTTCACACATCTCATTTTGGTGCCCAAGAGCATTCCAATTTAATTGACTGGAACAGTGTGAGCTGCCTGCCTCAGTTTATACTGAATGTGGTTATGGAACTGGGTGCTGTCAATGCCTGATGATTCTGAAATTATTTAAATTATTCATAGAAACTGATAACTGAAGCAGTAATTAAATACAATAAAATGCCTACTTGTTCTGCTACTACTTTCTTTCCATTAAAAAACCACTTTTAGTTGTACTCAGTGTTAGCCTAATTTTTTCCCTGATGTCCATGAAATTCCTGGCCCTTAATTATTCATCATCTACAAAAATGTGTGTTTTACTTTATGTCAACTGTGACCCGACATCTCAGAATGATAAATAGTGGATATGTGTAGATAAAAATTGATCAGACATATTTCTGTCCATTGTCCCACCACTTGTCAGAACCACCCTGGCTTCCTGAGGGGAGATGATCCTGGAGAGTACACAAACATATGAGCATGCTGTCCCTTGGTCCTAGCACATAGGCAGATTCTGCCGTGTTTGACCTCTAAGACTACAGGAATGAGAAACTTGATGAGTATGAGCAGAAAAGGTTTCTGGAGCAGAGATTGTCTTTCTGGTTTTGACTTACAAGCTCCAATATTTGCATATATACCTTACATGCAGCTGTAACTGCTATAACCTAGATAGAGTCATTCTCTCATTTCCTTTTAAAGGTATGAGTGTTCTTTAAACTGTGACTTTCTTTGATGGTAGATTATATTCATTCCAGCCAATAATTTTTATTGTGCTCCTTTCAACTCTAGCTGTAAAATGCATATAGCATAAACTCTTGATTAGGGCATTAAAAGTTCAGTTACCAATAATTCAGTGACAAAGTTCTCCCCAGATTAATTCTGTTATGCTCACAGACTTACTTGCATAAGAGATTAATATCCTACCAGCTTTTATTTGTTCATACTTTTTCTTTTAGTATTTCCACTCTGTGTATATGAGAAGCATTTGGCAGGTTCCCAGCTAAACAGTGACTTTTAACAGCTCAAGTCAGCCAAGACATTCCTTTCATTAGAGTGCTGATGAATTGCTTCTTCTACAATGTGAAAATGGTTCTTGCTGTTTCTACTGTCTTTGTGAAATTGACTTCCTGAAATCTGTAATCAATTGGTTATGTTCCTCTTTAAATATTGACTAAGCTGAATTCTCCCAGTCCCATATGCATAAATACCAAATACACTTTTTTACTTCATCAACAGAAAAATCCCCCTTTCCAGCCCCAAATAAACAAGTTGTCCCTAGACATGCCATAAACTGAGGTCATTTGATATTTAGATCTATTTTAATGTATTTCACTGGCACTGCAGTGCTTGGATCACTTCTGTTGAGATAGAAACCATTGTGTAAGTTCCCACATCCATTTCAGTGTTTTCAGGTGCACATGAGGGTATTGGCAGCATCTCTGGCAATTCTTTGTACCTCACTGCAGCCCAGGCAGCAGCTGGGATGTGGTTTAATTTTAGGATTACTAACCTGAACTGCAGTGATGACTAAGAGAGAGCAAACTCTACAGGAAGATTACAAAATTCTATTCATCAAGCTCAAACCTGAGGGGTTTCATCCTGGAACTTCTGAGGATTATGTATTACATACTCCAAGGCTTCTTGCATTTTTCCTGTTAACCGATCCCTAATCACAGGTGTCTGAAAGAAAAAAACTAGAGATGCCTGTGTGGAGTACCACAATGTGTTGGTTCACCTCAGCCACTGTTTGCCCTTACATTTTTAAAGAGTATTCCCATCTACCATTGTTTCAAGACTGCATGCTGTAGTAGCTCCCTATTGTGGCCATATCACCATTTAATGTGTTGATCTGATTTGGAGGTTTGACAGATTTATGTGCTTCCCTAAGGCAGAAACACCACTGCATCAGTGGAGAGTGCTGATCTGTAACATCAAGCAGACATGAAGCTATGTGATGTCTTTCAGTAGCACTGAAAAATGTAAATGCCTGTCAGTTTCAACACTTTTATAAGTATTTTGCTGAATCAGGAGTAATCTCTAAGCATTCAAATAGTCACACTGGTCCCTGGAATCACTACATGTTAAAGGATGTGTTTTGCCACTCTAATTATGGGCTTTAAACTCTTCAAAAAAGGGTTGCCAAAAGCAGAACATCTACCATAACACCTCAATCTCCACATTATACCTTTTTTAAGAGAACTGGCATAGCTTTTGCTTCTTCTGTGCTCTTTTTCATAGCTATTAGTTGAATTCTAAATGGAATTCTCAAAATTTGGATTACCTTCCTGCAGCTGAGATACATTTAAAAATTAATTAAACTGGCAGTTTCTGATTGCCAGCTAAAATACATTTAAGAAAATTTTCATTAAATTTCAAAAGGTGGAGTTCCTTTCTGACAGCTTTTACCTAATGCATTTCACCAGACAAGTGTCTTTCCAGCAAATAAAATATATTTTGTTTCTAAGGATATGCATTGATCTATCTTCCAGTGTTCTTGTTTGAAATCTTGCCTGTCTTTGACTCAGAGACTGCTGCTCACAATCTGTATTAGATGCAGAAATTTAACCTAGTGGAAGTGTATGAGAACTTTGAATTTCAGTGGAACCAGGATTTTATTCAGAAATTTCATACTCTTTCCTATGGGATTATTTTCATTACTTTTCTGCTTTCCTTCTCTGACTTACAGATAATTTGTGTCATCTGTGGTATCTACAGGGACATCTACATTTTCATATGCAATTGTATATTGGCAATTATTTGACATGACGACATATGATGTCTTTGCAGAAAAAAACAGCTCTACATTGTTTTCCTGAGCAATAAGTAAGACATTTACTCTTAGCTATAGAAACCTTGATGGTAGAGCTAGCAGACTTTGCTTCTTTATTGTTGTACACTTTAAACTGCTGAATGCTCCCCAACATTTAAAGCATAATGCAGAAAAACATTGTCATAGATACTGACTTGTAAATTACACAAGACTTTGCTTAGAAAAGAAAACAGTAATGACAGAACTTTAGGTTAATGGTCCTTAGAGTGGTGTGTGCACCCCCAGGTATGCACAAGAAAGTCTGTTGGAGTATAGAAAAATAATATTTTTTGTATCATTAACAAATAAAATACTGTTTTAAACTGTCTTCATTTTATTTTTATCTCGTTGTTTTTATTTTGTATTTTATGTCCATTTTATGCAGCTATGGGCTGCAGCTTGATATTTTTGAAAAAATTCAAATTCTACTGCACTTAGTATTCAGTGAACAGATAAAGAGGTGTGATGACATTCCTGCACTCAGGAAGTATTAGACATTTAGGCCAATTAAGTATCCTGTTGTGGAAAAAAGAAGATCTAGCTTGTAGATATACAAAACTTCTGGTCTCTTACACAAATCATGGTTTACCAGTCTAAAATCACAATGTAGAGACAAGAGTGCATCCTGGACCTTTGAAATCAGGCCATTACCATGACAAACCCAGAGAAAGATGTTAAATTACTACAACTGATCTCCCAGGAAGAAAATACCTGTCTAGTTGCGTTCACTCTAAATTTTTGGGAAAACTCCATCCTAGTGAAGTGTGGACCTGTTGGAGCAAATCCAGTGTTGATCAGAGGCTGGAACACTTCTCCTGTGAAGACAATCTGAGACAAGGTGGGGCTGTCCAGCCTGAAGAAGAGAAGGCTCTGGGGTGACTTTGTAGCACCTTCCAGTACTGAAAAGAAAGAGGAAAGGGACCTTTTAGAAGGGCAAGGAGTGATAGGATAAAGGGGCATGACTTTAAGCTAACAGAGGGTAGATTTAAATTAGATATTAGGAAGAAATTCATTACTATAAGTGTGGTGAGGCACTGGAACAGGTTGCTTGGAGAAGTTGTGAATACCCACCTCCCAGAAGTGCTGGAGGCCAAGCTGGATAAGGCTCTGAGCAACCTGGTCTACAGGAAGGTGATCCTGCTTGTGAATAGCTCTCTATGTGTACTAATAAATCTATATTTCTTTACAGAAATTAAAATACTTTTGATCAAGAGAAAATTAGAGAGAGAAATTCTGGCTCTGTACTTCTTTTACTATTCTCATCCATTTAAGAAATGAGCAATCAGTTAGTGTCAACTAGCAATGATAAACATGAAAATAAAATGTTGAAAAAAAGTTTGTCCTCACTGAAGACAATGAAATGATCCCCAGTGCAAAACTATCTTATTTTTAAAATGATCAGAGCTCAACCTATTGCTTCTGTCTGAATTTTGAATATTTTTGGAGGAGTTGGCTTACCTATATATATCAGAGGGGCATTGCAAGCAGAACTATATGTTTTATGAGTATTACATATGTGCTTAAAATGCTTTGCAAAGCCAGGATACTCAACTCTCTCTGGCTGATATAAATACCAGTTGAGGACAGGAGAAAATAATTTGTTGTTGAGGACTCTTATTCCAAGAATCCACTTATTAATTGATTTTTGCTTGCCTCAATCTTTATTTTAATGTAGTTCTGTACAAGAATTGTATTGAGAAGCTGTCCACTTGGTAAACCTGTTGCCCTTATATCTGTAGAATTTACACTAAAATCAGTGGTAGTTTTCCTGAAGCACAAGTTGCTTTAAGTTATGACTAACTACATTCCTGCTATGATCATTCTGTAAGCACTATCCTATGAGGAATTGGAAGATCCACCTCAGGTATAAAGGAAAACAGTAGTCTAATACAGAAAATTAAACTACTGAAGTTTTGCTTTCAGTGAACCTCAACAGAAGTGAAACAAAACATGGAAAAATAAGTTAGAAAAAGTAGCATGTACATACCGTGACCAGAACTTTTGAGGTGGTCTTCATTACAATGGTCCCCAAAACTGCAGGCAAACAGATTTGTATATAGGTCACAACAATTATAGGGTGAGCATTGGCTAAAACATCATCAGAATGACATGACAAACATTGCAGTAAAAACTGGTATATGCCTCAAGTCAGGAATGTAGCTCCTTCCTGTGGGTGAATAGTGAAGCGTTCAGGGCTATGGAGCCATCACAGAGAAATATACCATGATTATCTCATAGAACAGTTTGCAGTTATTTTATTGGTGTTGGATAAAAGAATTTTTGTATTACCTGTGCTTTAAAGGACTGACACATTTGCACTCATCTTGCATCTCATTAAGAAAAGTGGAACATGTTTAATTAGATGAAAAAGATGTGACTATCATTGTGGTAGAGAGTAACCAAGAAACAATTCAACAACAATTTTTTCAGCCTACCTTCTTTCTTCCATTCAACCAACTTAAACATGGAATAATGGAACATTATATACAGAAGCCAAGATCTTCATCCTACACTTGATGACCAGCTTCAACGGCAATGAGTGTTATATTTTTGTCTGCATCCATGTGACTGGGGATATTGAATTTTAGCTGTCACAGATTCCATTGAATCTTTCTGTGTTCTCAGGTTTGTTATAATTTGTGGCCATTACATTTTGATTTAACTATCCTGATTTACAGTAGCTAGGAAACCAAGCTCACATCTCTAAATAGCCAATTTATTCCAACTAAATTCCACTGTTTTTAATCCAGGAACATTTAAAAAAACTTTTTAATTTAAATACTGATATTAATTTCCATCCTCCCTCTCAATTAAAAATATGGCCAATGCTACTACTTATTGAAAAGGCTTGAAATAGATTTCTCTGCCTAACCACCAGAAAGATGGGTGCAAGAGAAACCAAATATTGTACAGAAATAAAAGTTTGTTCCAAACTATCTGCACTGACTAAGGAAGTTCAAGGAGAGAGAAAAGCTGTTTATAGAACTTGTTACTGATAACGCTCTTCTGAATTTGATACTGGAAACAGTAACTAAATTACTTCCTCAGGTGAAAATTTCACATTTATCAAAGTGAAACCTCTCAGGAAAAAGAACTTTGCAGGCTTTTTTCTAATGGGACCATGTCTGAAGAATCACAACAGAGAAGAGCTCAGAGAGCTTCCCTATGAGGTGGAGGGAACAAAGTAATCCTGTTCAAACAAACTTATTAGAAAGAAATTTGAGACAAATAAAATAGGGATATAGAAGTTATTTTAAGGCTTTTCTTAACGTACGAATAGAAGCCTTGCTATTAAAAATGTAAAAACTCATTTATAATCCTGTACAAAATATATAATTGAATGAGTCAAACTTTGCAAAATGTTAAATAAGGGCCAAGAGCAAAATATCCTTTCTTTTTGAGCCTGACATTTTAATGACCATAATTACATTAAGGTAAAAAAAATGTATAGAAAGAGATATGAATAGATGATGTCTTGGTTTTGAACATACATTAATCATTAACTGTGAGGGACTGCAAAATCTCTCAAAATTTCTCCAGTAGCTATATCATGCATAATTGCCCAGTGGGGGCTTATGCCCTCCTGTTGAACTCCAATTTGTAGTCACTGAAGCATCTTTTGTCTCAAGGAGTGGAACTTCTCCCCACTACAGTAATTTCTATACAACCAACTTGACTTCTGCATTCAAGTGTTGGGGAGAGACACAAATCTGGATCCCAGCAGACTTAAAAAGAAAAGATTCCTGGTGATCAAAAGGAAGGATAGGCATTTATCTCTCTTTGAATCTTATGTACTTACCTACTACTTAGTGAATGACCAGGTGGAATCATGGAAACATAGAATCATCAAGGTTGGAAGAGACCTCTAAGATCTATCATGTCCAACCATCTACTCAGCACCACCACGGTTACCTCTAAATCACTAAACCACATTGCCCAGCAGCAGATCCAGATGCCTCTTAAACAACTCCAGG
>VXBB01007904.1:7143-22922 GCA_013399915.1 Illadopsis cleaveri
TATTTTATTATATGTTATAATATATAATAAATTATATAATAACTATAATCAAGTATATGTTATAATATATAAGAATTCATATTTATTATATAATGGAAATTTTAACTGCTTCCCATTTATTAAGATATAAATAGTTTTGGCCATTTTTCTTGATTTCCTTACAGTCTTCAGTAACTCAATCACAGGATTCCTTAGGATGAATAAATTTTTCTTTAATAAGCTACTCCTGTATAGCTGTACCAATCTCAACAAACAGCAGAAAGGGATTTTGAAAGGGACATCTGGACATGGCAGATGAACTTCCTGTTGTACATTGTATTGGGAAATGACTCCAAAAATCAGCAGTGCCCTAACCAGAGACATTTATAACAAATCAGGTCCCAGCTCCCCCTTGTAGGGAGGTTTGGCCACAGTGTGACAAACCCTTCCTGCATGTTCAGAGCAGAGGAGCTGGGAACTCTTATGGACATCAAAAATCATGTCTGTGCTGCCTGCAGCTGTAAAACCTAACAAGGATACAGATAATGTGCCAGCAGCATCCAACCATCTGGGGGCAGATTTCTAAAGGGGTGGAAACGACTTTATTTCAGCTCTACAAACCTCCTTGCAATCTCATTTTTATTCACTTCATTGGAAGCATCTGCATTTATACACAAATAACTTTCATGTAAAAATATTATGTTTTAGAAGAGAGTGTCCATGGAAGACAGAACAGTTAAGATCCTTGCTGGATCCAATTATGCTTTAAAATCCCTTTCTTCTTCCTCACAATTAGAGATATTTAGAGCACACCCCCAAGGAAACACCTTCTTAGTGCAGTGAGGATGAGCTGAGAATTTTCTCCCTCTTCCTCTTGCTACAATCATTATCACAGAAAGAGATTCATGTTGTGCTGTTTATTATTTATGGTCCTCATTACATTCTTTGTCAGAGGAGCGGGGAATCAGGATTTTAATGCCCCATATATTCTGTGGGAGATAACAGTGAAGTGTGCTGCTCTGACCTTTCCAGCGTCCCGCAGTTTGATTCATTAGCCATCCCTGCTCCCTCCCATTAACAGCATCAGCAACCTGGGGAAGAGGCAGCCCAGGCAACCAACCAAAGAGCAGAATATTGAAAAGGTTAAAAATCCAGATTTATAAATCTATTCAGAGTTTACAATCCTTTCCAAACCATGCTTAGTATAAAAATTATATCTGGGCCTTCTGGCAAAGGCTGTCCCTGCAGTACAAGCGGTGTAAATAAACTACTTACAGTCACTTTGGAGATGGAAAGCCTTTGCTTTTTAGAAAGAGTCAGAGGTGAATGAGCTCAATATATAGTCTATTTGTCACATACCATGCCTATCAATTTCTCTGCAGGTTAGAGGTGCAGTTTGAGGAAATACTGGAACCATTGTCATGCAATAATGATATTATAAGTGCCAGAGAAGTGCTGCTTGCAAGGCATTGTAAGGAAAATACATTGAGAAACAAACTTGTATTTCATTTCACAATAAGGAGGATTTCAAGTAGGAAAGCTGGAGCAGCTCATGCACAATTATTTCATGAGCAGCAAGTATTCTCAGATGATTTCTTAGGCAGTGTTTACTGTGCTATACAACTAGGCTCTGGAGTACAATATAAATGCATTCCTATTATAACAAATATAATGATGCTAATAGCAAATGGAAACAATACCAGAATACAGAGGAGAGGTAAGAAATGTTTGCTACTGCATGGTCACAATTTAAAAGCAAAATTAGTTCAAATTTGGTTAAAAGTTCAGCAAATTTTAAAATGGCAGTAAAGCCATACCCTTTATGTGCCTTTGCTTGGCTTAAAATAAACCACATTATATGCTGTTGTGCATATAGAAGATTCTACAGCTCAACAATTCCCTAAATAATAAGGATTTTAAAAAATTTGGTTATGCTAAAATCTCCCAGAACGGATGTATTGCTCAACACAATATAACATTCTGAAGGGAAACTATAAATAAACCAGTGAAGTAAACAAATCCTGTAAACTCAGAATTTCTTTGCCTAGCCCCTATGAAAATCTGGTTTCACTGTGTATGCACAGACATTAAAAGAAGCCCAGGACATTAGCATTAAGAAATTAGCTTTGTTACAGCAATAGGCCCATGGAGGCTTCACTTTCTACTCCAAACACTTTGCCATAAAAGACACCGATGGACTTTTTCCTTTTTGGTCATTGAGACCTCATTGTTTCCTTTTTTCCCCATCCTCAGCAATTGTGCAGTTACCAATTTGCAGAGCTGAAGCTGGGAGGGATATACATGTTTTTTATTCAATGCACTCTTCATCAGGCAGCCAATAAATGTGTTTTATTGCCCTTCCCATAGTAGGCATTATTGCCTCCCCCGTGTAAAAATGCCCATATATTTTGGGTCCTTATAGTCACTCAATAGCTATTCAGGAGCTCATACCATTATAAATGTGCTAAAGACAATGCATAATGTCACAGCCTGAGTGTTGATTGTTCCTTGAGAAGAAACTTCTGCTAGTAATAGGTCACTTGTGCAGTGTCATGGCTAACTCCAGGCATAAATTAGTTTTTAAAGCCAAGTATGTTTGTATAATAGGAATTATTTAAAGATCAGCAATAGAACGTAATATATTGACACAAATCAGAGGATAAAGATGTTTTCCAGCTGCTAATTTAACTCCCTGCTTTTTCTTGGACCAGTGCATTGACTGTTCAATGCTGCCTCTACACTCAGCACGAGCTCACCTGTGTTTGCAGAGGTTTCTGCACTGAATCACTGCACCATCTCACTGGTTTGGGGAATGTTCAGAGCTCCTAATTTTAGAAACGTGCAGGCACTAAGAAGCATTTTACTCTTTTTAATGTTTGGACTTCAAATCCTCTAAGATCAGGCTCCTTAATTAGCTAAACAAGGACAGTCATTTTACCAGCACTGACTAATCAAGCAGTGTCAAATGAGTTCTTTCAGTTAAGTGTACATCTCTTCCCTCAAAGTCAACCAAAACCACTTTTTTATAAACTAATGCTTAACTTGTGAGAGTGTCCTAGAAACCTTTTCTAGATAATTTCTTAGAAACCTTTTTTAGACAATTTCCTGAGTTTTTCAACCCCTTTAAAGGCAGGTTGTCATTATATCAGCAGCTAAACCAACACAAAGATGTTCAGAGCTGAAACACACATTCTGCTCAGGATATCCAATGCAGTTCCTTCCTTTTCATTGTCATAAATTATGAACAGGTTTCAAACTCCAGCTAGGTTTTATCCATCTGCACAGTCCTCTGGAGCTGCCACATTTCCATGTTTTTCAGAGGGTTCTGCTCAGTCCCTCAGGGGTTTTTCTGGAGCACAGACAGCTCTGGCTGCTGGGCTGGGTTGGTTTGATGATCAGCAGCTCTCACACTTGCGATCATTGCAAAGGAAATAATTCTTCCACTAAAAGATCATGCAACTTTAAAGAGAAACTTAACCCCATAAGTAATTTTTAAGGAGCAACAGCAGATTGTGACAAGACCACAGGTGACAAAAAGCGTCTCTCAGGTTGTGCACAAGCTGATTAAACAGGAACTGTTTGTCTTTCCCCACTCCCCAAAGCCTTTAGGAGCTGAGACAGCAGATGTTTGTCACCACAGCCAGTCACGGGCTGCAGCTTCCCTCTGCTGAACATGTTTTGGGAACAAGCTAATGAGGTGATCTGCAAGAAATACCTTGGGTCCCCTTTGGCTGATATTTCATTGCTGATGTCATCTACCCTGTGTCATTAGGCAGAAACAACCTGTAATTACTTTATCCTCTAGAAAGAAATAAAATAATTATAATAATAAAAAAAGTTAAGAATGTTCTCTACAAATGTGTCTAAAAAGTCAGATTTGCACAAGTATCTCCAGTTCTCCATAACAACAAAACTGAGAAATCAGTTATCCAAAAAACTCAATGTTCCCATAAAAACCTGAATTAATTTTCTTTTTGTATTTTGTTACATTGTAATGTGATTTCTTCCCAACTTGGTTCTCTCCTCTGCACTTCTGGAGCATCCCTTTTACCAAGCTTACCTATCAATCTGTAAAAGTTACACTGACATTTTAAGGTTTTTTGCCAGAAGAGGTTATGGCAGATTTAGACTGCTCATTGGAAATTGAAAATTTTCCAAGGATAGAGACTCCTTTTCCAATTCTTTCTAGTCATTACATTAAAAAAAAAAAAATAAATTATTGATTGATATCATCAGGATTCAAAATAAATTTTAATTGAACCATGAAGACAGCTGCTATTTTGATTTACTGGCCCAAACTAGATCCTTTCCTTTCTCCACAAGGCACGAGATTAAACAATTACCTGGAATTTCTAAGCACTTTTGTCAAAGTGGAGCTGATGAAGCTTTAGGAAGTATTAGAGACAATCTTTAACACCTCTTAGTCATGGTGAGATCCTGTTAAAAAACAAAACCAGGATAGCCTTTACCTAAGATAATTACTGTTAAATTAGGTAACAGAATTCTAACAACATTACAGGCCGTATGGAGAGACATTTCTAAAAACTTCACACAATTTCAGCTTTAATTAGGCTGCTCTTTTTTGTGCTCATCATAGCAAAAAAGACAAAGAAAAAACAAGAACTGAAGAAGGAAGACTAAGTCAATCTGTATTCTGGTGTGATTTTTTTTTTTTTCTCCCCCATGACTTACTGTGCATTTCTTTAATGGGATATTCCCACATTTACACCCAGTCAGTTAAAAAGCATCAAACACTACATTGGCCCCTGGCTCATTCTGCCCAATTCTGTGATTTTACAAACTCATTTTTTTTCCCCAACGTTTCTCCCTCCTTTGCTGCTGTGTGAAATAATCAGACATAAAACAGACGAACTGAAAAAAGAAAAGTCTTTCATTTATGATCTATCTGTCACTTGTGGCAAAGGCAAGGGAAAGTCTTATTGGGAGGAAGTATAATGTTTATGTAAAAGCATTAACTTTATGCTGGATATCAAATCATTTCCCATTTATCTGCGGCGGGGTTAGAGAACACTCCTGAAAACAGAATAAAAAGTTAATTTTACTGGGGCAGTAACTGTGGCACTGCTGAGTGTGATGAACTGAGCTGCAGCTTTCACAGAACCACAGAATATTCTGGGTTGGGAGGGCCAAGGAGCCCAGCACTTAAGCAAATAGCCCATACTGGCACAGAACATTTTTCTTGAAGGAGAGAAAGAAAAACCAGATTAGCACCCAGCTGGTTTCACATACAAACTGTGGGAACTCTGGAGGGTGAAAATTTCAGGCTTTGTGAGCTAAAAGGTGCTGACCCCCAAGCAGGCAAAGCATTTGACTTGAGGCCTTGGAACAGCCCCCAAAATCGAGTGACAGCACTGGGGTTGTGGGTGTGTGGGTTGAATAATATTACGTGGTCTCACAGGGTGAAAAACTTGGATTTTAAGATTTTAGTGTATAGTAATAGATGGGGCAAGAGGGATGGTTTTGGGCATTGTCTGGGTCCTCCCTCTTCACCTTCTTCTGCATGGCTTTGGGTGGTTTTCTGTAACTGGGTGAAGGGGTCTGCACTGCAGGCCTTGGGGGTCAATATTGGGTCAGAAATACAAATAATACAGGTGTCACCTCGTTATTGGGTTATTAACACTTCAATAACCTTGGGAAGAGTCAGAGGTGCTCCAATTCACCTCCATTTTCTAACTTGCTAGTTAGAGCTCACAGCTTGTGAGTCTGTAAATGGATAAGAAATAATAAATGAATCTGCCAAGTTTGTGGGTTTTTTAATAATTTCTTCCCAGAGGAAAAGGCTTTTTTGCAGGCCAGGTCTCAAACTGGCCCCATGGGCACAGTCCCTGCTCATCTCCATCCCAGCCCAGCTCTGGGCTGAGAAATAAATGTGTGGCTCCTTCTGGGGTCTGGCTGCCACGAGGTTAAGGCAGAACTCCCACCACAGCAAGATGTTCACAGCCTTTCACAACTTTCCTTTTAGCTTAACTTTCAGAATAATTTCATATGTAAATCAAACACTTTGTTTATTTATGTTCTCATATTTAATGGCATAGTGCTGCAGTAACTTCTGGAATTATGATGAATGATGTTTGAAATTACTATTCCTGCCTATTTCCATTATGTATGTACTTGGTGGAATCAGGCAAAGCAATATTATTCCATATATATTCAGAAATAATGTTTTTTTCAAAAAATGCAAGCTGTGGAAAAAACTCATCTATAAACTGTTCCAAAAGCCTTCTTAATTAAATTTTTAACTGCAAATGGTGTAATAGTCAAGCCATCACAAGAAGGTAAATTACATTTATTTTTTCTCGTGTCAAAATGCTGGGGATTGCAACTGTAGTATTTGAAACATTTCACAAATTTTATGTGCACTTCTGAGCATTTTCAGCTCCTATACAGGGTTTAGAATTTTTTCTCTTCCTGCCTTTTCCTGCTCTCTATAATTCACCTTTGATGCACAACAACCACCCTGAGGTGGAAGAGTGAGTCCCCTGCATGAGATACCCAAACCCAAAACTGCTTCTCCAAGGGAACCACCTTGGAGGCCACGAGGGCTGCCCCTCATATTTTGATACAAAAACTACAAAAAAACCCTCATTAATTAGCTACTAATTAATATTTGCAGCTACTACAGATCTGTCTGAAACACATTTAAGATCTACTGAGGCCAGTATCCCTTTATTCTTTTTTAAACATTCATTTTTGTTTGAAAATGAGTTTTTCCCTATAACCTTAGTGAAGGCGATAGGAAAAAATTTTAATAAGAGGAAAAAGTGTGCCTTTTAATTATTGATCCAAACTACCATAAACTAAGTGCCAACTAACACATAAATGCTAATTTAAAGCTGCTTTCACTCCCATGCAGAGTGCAGGGTAATGAACAGACTATCCTCCACAGAGCAATACACTCTGCCACAAATCTCAGCTGCATCTCCACCCCTATTTTTCATCCAAAATATGATTCCAAAAAGATATCATTAAGTTATAACACCTTAGCCCTTTTTTTTTTTCTTTTTTGAAGCTCAAGGCACTTAATATGCTGAATTTTAGATTGCTTTTTTATATTCTGCCTGCTCCTGCCTTCCCCACCGTACGTTAAGGTATTAAAAGTGTCTGCTCCAATTTCCCCCCTGCTCAGGGAGATATGACAGAGAGATGAAAAAGACTCCCTACCTTTGGTGGTGAAAAGCTAAACAGGCCATAAAAAAGAAACAGTGGAAGCTAATAGTGCCTTCCCAGTTTACATCATGCAGCCACTGAAAATACACTGAAATAGGAGTGTGGGACATGGCACAAGTGAGGTTTCTTCCAGAAAAACCTCGGCTGCTGTTCCTCATGTTTTGAGCTTCTATTAGAAGGCCCTGATAGAAAAGAGATTCTATTAAATTAGTCTCATTAATAAAATTTTAAAAAAAGAAAATTATGGCAACATGTCCCAGGATTTTCTCTCACATGACACAGAACAATCAGGGTAAGTTGTTTTGCTGCACTGCAAAAGCAAAATAGAAGAAGTCAGGTCCTGCTCTTCATTCCACAAGCTGCTTAGCTGGACCTCCTGATTGGAAAAAAATTCCTTTTAATTAGCAAGTGAGAAATGCTAATATGAACATGCTGACATAGGATAAAAATCCACCCATCCCATGCTGTACAATGACATATTTTATATGTATATTTATATATTCAGCCTACTCTGAGAGTCAGCTAAAAAGGGGAACGACTCTAATAAAGACTAATGTGGTCTCCATGTCATACAAAGGACAAAATGCAGCAGAAGGAGGAGCAAAAATGAGTACAGCACTCAAGATTATTACATACACAACTGGTTTTCATTCAACCTTTTTTCCCTGCCACCCACTCACCCGTGTTATCTTCCTGTGCTAAACCCCACCTCAGAGAAAAATTAAAAAACAGGAAGAAGAATAATCCAGGAATTTAACTTGCAGATGGGATACAAACTCTTGCCATGCAGACAGAAACTGATGAAATCCATATACTGATAAAATAAAGCTTCATTAATTGTTCAGACAGTGGGCTTTTGAACCAGAAGAGAAATTAGATCTCAGTATATTTCACTAATTGAGGTACAGTAAAAAAAACACTGGAAAGAAACCACTTCTAGAGAAACTCGAATGGAAAAGTTTCAGAAAACCTTAAGAAATGTCCATTCTCAAACACTCTGAAAGATCCCAGCTGGTGGTTGTAGGAACTTCCTTGGCAATGGGTCTGTTGGAGATTATCAGTTATGGAGATCTTATCACCAGCAAAAGCAGATACACAAATGATGGCTGATAGTGATTTCTTTAGCACATCTTGAAAGGTTTTTCAACAGAAATCTGCATTTATCCAAAACATCAATGGATACTCAAGAATTCACAACATTTTGTAAAAACCCTTCTGACTGAGAGGCCACCTCATGGCTTGTAAGACTAAATCCACTATTTTGGAATTGTTACAGCACCTACATTTTCATCTACATATAAATAAATATGAATCCCCTGTCAGAACAATATGGTCTGGCTGGAGCTGCTCGGCCCAGCACTCCTTTTGCAGCTGAAATGATGAGGCAATATTTATTTCACAAAATGGATGTACAGCTATGAGTGCCCATAGATGTACACAGGACAATCTGATGGGTTATTGCTGGGGTGCCACAGGCCCCCAAACCATTCCCTTTCTCAGGGTATTTTTTGATGCACATGTTGCACCCAGACTTCTCATTTGCTCCTCAAAACATAATTGCAAAACCGAGGAAAGGAAATTAAAAACAACAGCAAAGCCCCAAAGGCAGCAATCCAACGCCTAGCAACTCCGTGAGAGACTGAAGGGGAAAAAAAAAAAATCACAAATTATCTGCAAGAGGCAGTTGGAAGAAGGGCTGGGGGTAAACAGACACACAAACAACATGTCAGCCGTGATAAAGAGTGTAAATTTGAACAGATGTCACTTCCAGAGCAGCAGCAGGCAGACTGAACTGAATTGGCTTTGGATGAGTTCCAAGGAAGAGCGAGAAAACGTGGAGCTCTCGCCCTGAGCACTTGGAGAAATGCAGTCTCCAGAACCTCTTTGCTTTGGTAATCAGAATGGAGCAGGGCTAAAAATAGGGAAGAGTCTTCAAAAATAAACTCATTCACTGCACACAGGTATTGCTCTGTGAATGTTTCATTCTCAGGTGAGGTGAACCAAAATCCCTGCAAAAAATGTGCTCGACGAGGAGCCTCCAAGTTGTGGTAGTTTAGAGTAGCAGAAATGTCACCAACATGCCACTTTGCTCAATGAATCCAGGCCAACCCTCTGAAATAAAACATAATGTTGCAATCTTCAAGTTAAATCACTCACTAAAAATTTTTGCTGTGTTTGTTGTCTCTTGAATAATTCTGGTTGCCTGTTCTTTGTGTGTGCATGTTTTAAATCTCTGCTCATTCTTCCTTGCACGTTTCAGTTCATCATGTGTTCTGTGGGCCAGCAGGAACAGTGAGATTATCAATTATGGAGAGAAACATCCAAACAGGTATTTCTGTTATTCCTTGACTCAGCTCTGAACACCTGAGTCAAGGAATAACAGAAATATCTATTTGGATTTCCCCTAAAAACATTCTAAAAAAATTCCTCCTCCACTTCTGGTCATTTGTATCATTGTCACAATTCCCTAAAGATGGACCAATTCCATCTCTGTAATTGCAGATTACAGATTGTCTCAGATTGTCTGTTGGGTTTTGTTTTGATGGTTTTTTTTTTTCCCCTGGGACAGCAAAGTCTTGGCTTTGGATGCTAAACAATGAAACAAAACTTTATTCCACTGGCCACAACTTTAATAAGGGCATCCCCAGAGGAGTTCTCACTTATTCCCTTTAGAAGTGTACAGTTCTCCTATTAATTTCAAATGGTAACACTAGCAGAAACAAATGCCAATAAATGTCACCTCTCCATGTTTCCACACTCTAGAACTGAGGAAATTATATCCAATCCCCACAAATAATTAATTCATCATAATCAGCAGCATTATTATCTTTCACTGTTAGACACAAAAAAAGAAAAACAACATTTTGAGAGGCAGCAGAATAAATTTTAAAAAAATACATTGCCAAGGTAGATTATCAAACCACCTGAATTTTCAATTATTATCACTGGAGTGGACTGCACCATGTGACCTTTAGATCCTTGAAAATATCTGGCCCCCAGCACAGCACAATTATTTCCATGAAAGCCAAATGAATGACAAGTCATTACTTCTCCAATTAATTAATACCAGCTCTCCTAGTTAATTCTTAGCTCCATGTGGAAGAGATAAAAATCACACACGTTGTTTAATATTCACAGCAGATGCCATCTCCTCACATTTGAACAGAGTTTGCACATTTGTGAGCTCAGTATTTCAGGCTGAAGCGTTGCAGGTTTTTTAAGTCAATAATACGAGCCTGCGAAATTAAAATGCACTCCTTGTGTGAAACACAACAAAATCATTGTTTGTTTATCTTTGAGGTGATAATAAAAAAGATTAATGATACTGCTGTATAATGAAACAATCTGCCACGAGGCAGGCTGTGAATATAGAGTGAAGCTCCAGCAGAAATACTAAGGAGAGCTTCAGTTTTCTCCCAAACACATTAAAAAGTCCCTTTTATTACCAGGTGACATTTTTACATTGAAAAGAGAGTTGATTTTCATGTGGTTCTTAAAGGTCAAACAGTTAATCTACCTCTGTAAGGAGAGCATATCCCTCTGAAGAGATTTCTGGGGAACATCAAATCAATAAGAGTCAGACTCAAAAAGAATAAAATCTTTCCCTGTTCTCAAGGCAAAAAGCTTATACCAATCCTAAAGAAATTGGATCCAGCTCATGAAAAAATCAGTCATCACGCAGCAATAAAAAAGCAGCAACCTTTGGAGAAGAACAGAGATGTAAGAGATTTTTATATCAATAATTCTGAAGGAAAAGACCTGCTCAGGATGGCACCTGGAAAAGGATTGGTGTCATCACCTGTGTTCCCTTTGCTTTTGCATTTGGCAGTGGTGAAAGCAGCGAGAGAGTGAAAAGCTGAACCCAGCAGGGTGTTCTGCCCTGGAGTGTCCCACAGTTTGTTCCTCAGAGCACAAATCTGCTGTGACACAAACACATCTGCCTCTGCTGGAGCCAAGGGACAGAAAGGGAGCCCCAAAGAGGGAAGGACAGACCCAGCCCTGCACTCCAGCTCTGCTCAGCACAATAATCCCATTTTTTGTCTTCCTGAGGAAAATGCCCTTTACAATGGCTTGAGAAGGTCACTGGGGGTGCCTCAAATGAGAGGAAAACACCCAATTCTGGAAATTGTCATTTCCAGAACATTTTTGGGGTTTGAAAGCCAGAAAGGCTGCTTGTGAATGTGCTATTTTAGAATGGGACTGGAAAGAGCTGGTGCTTTGTTCCTGGCTCTGTACAGCCTTCTACATGGATTTTTAATTAAATTCCCATTTAGAACATGGCAAGAACAATAATATCCTTTTTTAGTCATGTTCTTTTAGAACATGATAAGAACAATAATAACCTTTTTTAGTCTTTCCCACAGATCAGGAACTCCTCAGGACAGGGGCTGTGCCAAGATAGGAATTGCATACAGAAATACACACACACAAGTAGAAAGGAAAACTCATCTTCATGTCCTAATCTCACCTCGAGCTACCAGACAACAAATGGAAAACTGCAGAAAATAAACTCAGGTTCTGACCTTCACTTTATGTGCAGGACACCTGAGTGTGTGGAAGGAAAGGAGGGCTGAGAACTAAAATTCCCAAAATGGGAATTTTGAACCTTCCCTGGGGAATGCTCTTTAATGCCTTCCTGCAGGTACAAACAGCACTGGTTATGGTGGCTTTAATTCTGCAGGAAATAAAAAAAAAATACAGGGAAAACAGACTGAAAAAAATTCAGAAGTTACAGAACAGTAGGAGAGGAAGTGAGGAAAAAAAATTCAGTGAAATCCATAACTACATTATACAGGCAGCACTACATTATAATTATTTAATTTGTTGGACAGTAATCATTGCAGTGACAGCAAAACAATCCAGCTGCTTGCTCTGTGTCATTTCTTGAGGAGTTCACCTTGACACTGACATTGTCACTTCTATCTGAGTTTTATACTGAAGCACAGGTACATACATTTTTAATTTTCATTCCAACTTCAGCTAATCTAGGATAAATCTCAATCATTGCTTTGCCTAGCTTGCTTTCAAATCCAGGAATAAAAAAATCCATAGCCTATAGGCTTTGATGCTTATTGTTTATATGATAACTGCTTTTAATTGCCATTTTGTTTGCCAAGTCTCTCCAATGAAATTTAAAATGCAATTATTTTCCACTCAAACACACAGTGATTTGAACGAATTACATTTTGATGTAATTAAGGTAAAACTAATCATTATATAAAAAACATTTTATAACATTTCCTGGTGATGCATTATTACTATTATTTATCCTGGAATTCTCATTTCATTCATCATTCATTTGGAAGCTGTTTCCAAGGCGAGCAGGGATTGGAAGAAAATTGTGTTTTCCTTTTATGTCCTCCCCATCCACACCATTCCATTAATTACATTATTAATTTCATTAATACTCCTCAGTCCTGCTGCAGACCCAGGCCCAAACCAGTTCCCAGTTTTATGGATGAGCTGACAGAGGGCTGTGAAAAAGAAAGAATCCCCAAATTCCAGGAGTTTGGAGAGGTGGAAGTTTTGGGTGTGATTTTGCTCACAATGGACAAGTGAACATGAGGTTTCTAAGAGAATCCAGCCCAGCAAAACAATCCCATCTCGTAAAAATCATCCTGTAGTTCTCAAATCTTCCAGGAAATTCTTTTTCTCTGTTATCAGCTTAGGTGTGTTATAACATGTCTTCCTGAAAACTGCATTCTGCACTCCCAAGGACCAACAGTTCAAATCCCACAACATGTTCCCTTCTCTTATTTGTAAGTCAAGAGAGGTATTTCATCCCTGCCCTTTGAGAATTTTAAGATAATTTTAAGATAATTTTAATCTGCCATTTACAAAACTTACAGAGCTAAAAAATGTGACTGAAAGCATTCATGGACTTAGAATCAATCAAGTGCACTGATTTCAAGAGGAAATTAAGGAAACCTTTTTCCTGGTGCAGAAAAGTCACACAAGTGACTCTTACCATGAATGGAGAAGAGCCAATACAGACAAACAATCATGTTTGGAGCAGTAAATATGAACAGGAGAGAAAGGCTTTGGAAATTCAGATACCCACGTGGCATCAGGGGAATTGCCCAAAACACTCCAGCCTGAATGTTTTGCCATTTTCAGTTTGAAACAACTCGTGCCATGCCCTGCATTCAGCCTTGAGGACAACTTCAGCAAGAACAGGAAAATGCCTTTTTATTGGATAAAAATGTCCCTTATCTATTTTATTATTTTCTTATTAGATAAGGGACATCTAAACCAACAAATCCTGCTCTGACATCCCAAAACTCTCTTCTGTTTGTTGTGCAGAGCCACAATTGTTGTCATTTTCACACAAAAATCAGGGTACAGTTAAAATTATGTCTTTGCAACACACAGAATGGAAATTCTGCTCCTCTGCCCCAAAAGAAGTTCTGCCACAGATGAGATTCAACCATTTACTGAGTAACCCCTCACACTTAAAAAACACAGAGAATCCTTAAAGGTTTCCACTCATGGAACTTTAAAAACAGTTGGACAATGTTATTTTTTTTCCCCCAGATGAGCATTAAATACATTCCAGCTTTCACTCCTCCCAGCACTTCACAGCAGCATTTTCACTGTGCTCACTTAAGATGTTTCTTCAAGTTTTAAAGGTCATCAGAGTTCAAGAAATATGTTCCATACTTGAAATGTTCACCAGAGTTTTAGGGTTATTAATAGAGCTCATTATATTTTTCGTATCTGAGTGTATCTTTTAAAGTTTGTGTTCAATTTTAAATGACTGGAATTTTGAAAGGTCAAATAAATAATGAGGTGTCTCACTGCAACAGGAAATATATTCACTATTTTGCCACAAGGTTTTTTTCTATTTAGTTACTTCTGGAAAAAAAATACTTTGCTCTATTGCCTTGTGACATTAAACTCTCATCATCCTCATCATTACAGAATATAAAGTATAAACCCAGGTTAGAGAGAAGCATAATAAAATCTGTAGTGATGTTTATTCATTATAACCTCTCAGAAATTAAAAGCTGCTTCAATGAAGATTAGCACTTCACCAGCACCTACAACACCATGTAATTTATTGTTGTTTGCTGCTGACAGCAGCAGAGGCTGCAGTTTCTGCTACTTAAATAAAAGAAGCCTGAGTCAAATCCAGACCCAAACCTTTCCCAAGTTTGTGCGTGTTTGGGATGAAAGGCAGAGACCTCCAGTTAGGATTTTCAAATCTAAAATTTTCCAATTAGATTTGAAATTAGCTTTTACTCTCTGTAACTTTTAGAGCAGTTTTGAATTCCAGCGCTTTCTGTGTAGCTGTCTAAACACTTTCACTGCCATGTAGCTTCCTACTTGCTAAAGCTCTCAGTTAAATGTAAATTTAAATCTGTGCAGAACATGAATTTAACTCGGCTTTGTTTCTTTTTTGGTTTTTTTTTTCATAATTCTGTTCATGAGCATCTTTTGTATTTTGTTTAGTTTCCCATAATTGTGTAGAAGAGCCTTGAGACAAATTAGAGTGAGAAATCAATAGCAGAGTTTTATTAAGAGGTTGAATGATTGAATTTAGATAGACATGCAAACTGAACATTAATGTACCCATTTCTCCTGACACACAATTTCAACATGAGATTTATTCAGGAATATGCTGAGTGAGACAAAAAACATTTGTATTGGTGAACAACAGTTTTTCTACTTTGAAAGTGCTTTCATTTTTTTTTACTGAGCTACAACATGCCACAGGTTACACTTTTAACCAACTCAAGGTTTTGTGTGCTCACAGCATTGGCTATTTACAAGTCTGGTCACTTGGCAACTCCTGAGAAGCAGCAACACTTTTTGTGACTGACCCATGTTCTGCCACTCACTAAATTATTTAGGGGATAATGTAGAAGGATGAGCACGAGAGAGATCTGGTAAAAAACCCTCAAACACTCAATTTTTCTCCACAGTTTACTCTAGCAGATTAGGAAGCAGAAAAAACACAATCTGGTTATTTAAATGCCTGCACAGAAAGAGGAAACAATAAAAAGCTTTTGGCATTGTTGTAATTACAAGAAACATCAGTATATTTTAATATTTGGTCCAACTAGATTGAGAAAGAGGAACAGCATGGCTGAAGGCTCTTGTGAAGGCACCACAGTCCAGCCCAGAGCCACAAGGAGGGTCTGAAGATTGTAATAAAGTGAAACCCCCATGAAGCATGTCAGCCTGCACTGGGAGGGACTGGAGAACTCCCAGTGAAATCCCCTTACTCACATGGAGCGTGTCCACCTGCACTGGGAGGGACTGGAGAATTCCCAGTGAAATTCCCTTACTCACATGGAGCATGTCAGCCTGCACTGGGAGGGACTGGAGAATTCCCAGTGAAATCCCCTTACTCATATGGAGCATGTCAGCCTGCACTGGGAGGGACTGGAGAATTCTCAATAACAAAGTGAAACCCCCACACTTACATGGAATATGTCACCCTGCATTGGGAGGTGTGCACCTGATATTTTCTGAGCCTGAGAATTGCTGAGCTCTTCCCAAGGGAAACTTTTCAACAGTTTTCTTTTTCCCAAAACAACCTTGTGTAAACAATTTTCCTTTCCCATAACAACAGGTGCTGTTTGCTATTTCTGTTCCTGAGCCAATGG
>VXBB01007905.1:3854-14181 GCA_013399915.1 Illadopsis cleaveri
GTTTCCCAGGTGTTGCCCAGGTGTTGCCCAGGTGTTTCCCAGGTGCTGCCCAGGTGTTTCCCAGGTGTTTCTCAGGTGCTGCCCACGGTTCCTCCCGCCCGGGGCCAGCCCAGCCACGCAGCAGCAGCAGAGTTCCGAGTTAATTTGTAAGCCACGCTGTGCAGGGAAAAGCTGCAGTTCCTGGAACCTGCAGGAGCTGCTGGGACACTCCGGCCCCAGGAAGCCCCTGGGGAGCTGCAGGGCTCAGCCTGGACACACCTGAACAGTCCTGCAGCCCTGGGAAATGTGCCCGAGCTCAGCAGCCGGGGAAGGGACTGCAGGGGGGTGAAAACTCCATGAAGGATCGGGAGCAGGGTGTGATCCTGGAGAACACATTGGTGTAACACAGGGATAGATGGGATTTTGGGCAGGAATTGTGCCCTGGGAGGGTGCCCAGAGCAGCTGTGGCTGCCCCTGGATCCCTGGCAGTGCCCAAGGCCAGGCTGGACACTTGGAGCAGCCTGGGACAGTGGGAGGTGTCCCTGCCATGGCAGGGGTGGGATGGGATGGGATTTAAGCTCCCTCCCAACCCAACCCAATCTGGGATTCTGTGGGATCCCTCCAAGGCTGTAACCCTGGGCAGAGACTGGTGCATCTTGGAGCTGTTTGTGCTGACTGCACAGTTTTGGGGAGCTTTCTGCTGTCTCTGGGCAACCAAAGCTATCAGCTCAGGCTCTTCCTGCTGCTGCTGAAGATAAGAGAGATTTGCCTTTTGTGGTCCCAGCTCTGTTCCTCTGCCTTCACAGCTCCTCCTCGTTCTGCTCATTTTCAAACCTGGCTTCTGTGTCGCCTTTTGTGTTTTTGTTTTTTTAAACTGAGATCAAATTGATAAAGGGAAACTCAAACCCAGCTCTTCAGTGGGGGCTGGGGCTGGCTCCGAGGCGTTCCTGCCATCACCTGGGAAATTTAATTTGGGATTTCCGTGGAGTCTCCACACCTGGAGGTGTCCAAGGCAGGCCTGGATGTGGCACTCAGTGCTCTGGGCTGGTGACAAGCTGGGGATCAGCCACAGCTTGGACTCGGTGCTCTGGGAGGGCTTTTCCAGCCTCAGGGATTCTGGGATTTGCCTGCCTGGAGCTCCTATGTCAGTTCAGACCCAGTGGCAATCAGGGATTTCCCATTTCTGCCGGGCTGGGTTGGGGTTGCCCATCCCAGTGCTGTTCCCCTGTGTCAATCTGCTTGAGGAGCTCAAAAAGTTCCTGTTAAAATTCCAAAATGCAAAAACCCAGTAAAATAATGGGAATAATGGGATGAAAACATAGGAACAGCATTGGCAGGGGGCTGCAGACGATTCACCTCTGCTGGGATGCCCCAGAGCCTGAGCTGGTTTGGGGTTGGGATGTAGGTCCCAGTCCCAGGGGCTGTGCTCCCCAGGGGACACCTGAGCTGGTTTGGGGTGCAGGTGCAGGTGCTGTGCTCCCCAGGGGATGGCTGAGGTGGTTTGGGGTTGGGGTGCAGGTGCTGTGCTCCCCAGGGGATGGCTGAGGTGGTTTGGGGTTGGGGTGCAGGTGCTGTGCTCCCCAGGGGATGGCTGAGGTGGTTTGGGGTTGGGGTGCAGGTGCTGTGCTCCCCAGGGGATGGCTGAGGTGGTTTGGGGTTGGGGTGCAGGTGCTGTGCCCCCCAGGGGATACCCGAGCTGGAATTCCCAGCAGAGCAGCTCCCACAGGCAGTCAGTCCCTGGATCACCGGGCAGATAAGATCTACTCTGCCCCACCCCCAGCAGCTCCTGCAGAAGGCCAGCGAATGGCAGGGTCACTCCGGGTTGTCATTGTCACTGCTCCAGCACGCACGGCTTTGGGACACACACGAGTGGTCTCAGGCAAACCACCATCTCCAGGTGGATTTTCCGGGCCCCACGGCTCCCAAAACGCCTCGGGCAGAGGGACAGCACAGAAAGACCAGGCTGGAAAGGCACCGTGAAAGAAACACGACAAAAACACAGCTTCCCATCCCAGGAAAATGGGGAGGAAAGCTCCCAGGTGCACTTCAGCTCTTGGATCAGGCTTAGAAAGTGCAGCCCCTCACAGAGCTGCGGCTGGAGGGCAGAGCTCCCACTCCTCCCACTCCTGTAAACACACGGGAAGGTCCCATTCCATTCCATTTGGATAAAGCTCCCGTTCCTTCACCTTTGGATAAAGCTCCAGTTCCTTCCCACTTGGATAAAGCTCCCATTCCTTCCCCTTTGGATAAAAATCCCATTCCTTCCCCTTTGGATAAAGCTCCCATTCCTTCCCCTTTGGATAAAAATCCCATTCCTTCCCCTTTGGATAAAAATCCCATTCCTTCCCTTTTGGATAAAGCTCCCTCCCATTCCTTCCCCTTTTTCCCCATTCCTTCCCCTTTGGATAAAGCTCCCATTCCTTCCCATTTTGATGAAGTACCTTCTTCATTTTACCCCAGCACAGAGGGACAGACCTGCCCATCCCAAACAGTGAATATTCACGACAAAGGACATTGTTTTATGTAAACTGGGGTGAAACCACCCCGATATTAAATTCAGCTGCCCCCAGTCTGCTGGAGGACCCTTCCCAATGCCGCATTCCCAGTTTTCCATGTGGGATTGATGGTGCTCACAGACACAGCCCCCTGCTCTTCCTACACAGGAGCAGATAAGGAGTGGATTCCCTCAAGACTCCCTCCATCCCAGCCGTGATCCCAGACAGGAATGTGCTGGCCAGGGCTGCTCCAGGCAGCTGAGGTCACCCCGACACATTTCACAAGCCAGCGGCTCTGCTGAGCTCTTTCCCAAAGGAAAAGTACACAGAGGGAACAAAAGGGATCCTCTGCACACAGCGGGCTTTTTCCAGGCCCAGACAATCCCAACAAAGCGGACTCTGGCTCCTGCAAGGCGCTTTTTTAAGCAGAAAGAGCCCATTTTTCCCACCCAGTAACTGAAGCACCGGTGAACCTGTAGTTGTTACACCCAGGAGTAGCTCAGCACAGAGCAGGGCCCAGCAACTCAAACTGAAAAAGGCATTTAAATCCATTGAATTTAGGCTGGGTCTTCAGTTAAAGCTAAACCTTGGCTTTTAGGCTGGACTGAGACATCACCTGGATAAAATCAGATTTATGTGGACAAGAATCAGACAACAGAGAACAAAAGCGAAGGCACAGATTCTCTGCTGAGGAATTAGTTTTATAAACAAATTAAAAAGAGTAAAAAGTAAAGGTTTTGTGCAAGAAATTCCTCACAGATTCAGGATGTCATTTGTCTGTAAGACCCCTGAATTCCACAGTGCCTGGCACATGGAATACCAGCTGTATTTTATTGTATTTGCATTTAATTTCACCCCGAAGGCCACAAAACAGGAGACATGAGAGGCTGTCAGCCCCAAAAGGGTGAAGAAAATGCCTCAAGACACAACTTTTTAAAAAATAAGCCTCACATGTGGCACAAATGGATTGGAACTGAGTTTGTAACTAAACCACGGAAGTTTCTTTGGGAAAAGACTGGACAAATTCACACACTTCCACCTGCTGCTTCCAGTCTGCTGCAGTTTAAAAACTCCCAGAGCTGCCCTGTTTGTGTTTTTGGAGGGAGAACTGAACTGTCTGAGACTCCGTGGGGCACTGTAAGAACGAGGAGGTCTCGAGTGCCATCCCCATTCCTCCCAGAGCTGCTCATGGGCACAGCACTTCCCAGGAAAACAGTTCCTGTGGGAGCAGTGGGTCAGGCTCTGCAAGCCTGTGCCAGGAGGAAGAGCAGGAATCCCTTTTCCAACCTGCCTGGGCATTCCACAGGCTGCCACAGAAAAATCAGGGATTTCTCCCCTTGCCCCAGTGCTACACCCTCCCCAAGCCCCCTTCAGCTGCCACGTGGATGAATGTTTATCAGGACACATCTGTGAGTCAGGAGACTCGTGCTGCCCTCAGTTCCTGCAAGAGATGGAAGTTCCATCACTGCCACAACCCCTGCTCACTTTAAGACACTGAAATCCAATCAAATTTCACTTTTTTTCCTTATTCCTGTGTTTTTCCTCCCTTTCTCCCCTTGCCCCTCCAGAAAAATGGAGGAAGGACTCTCTGAAGGAGATAATGTCAGTATGAAACATTCTCAGGAGTGAGTCCCTTCAGTAATCCCATCTGTGGAATCTGCTGGCTGTCAGGAAAACAATTTTTTTTCCACCTTAAAGCACAAGAAGCCCCCTCAGGCTTTACTTTAGGCACAAAAGACCTCTCACTGTGCAACTCAGCCACGAGTGGCAGTGACCATGGAATGTGCTCAGCTCATTCTGCAATCACCATGGAACATCCTCATCCCGTTCTGCAGTGACCATGGAATGTTCTCATCCCATTCTGCATCTCAGCCACGAGTGGCAGTGACCATGGAATGTGCTCAGCTCATTCTGCAATCACCATGGAACATCCTCATCCCGTTCTGCAGTGACCATGGAATGTTCTCATCCCATTCTGCATCTCAGCCACGAGTGGCAGTGACCATGGCATGTCCCCATCGTGTTCTGCAGTGACCGTGGATCATCCTGTTGTGCAGCTCAGCCACCAATGATCACACCAATGTCCTGCTGTATCCCAGCACTTCTGGCACCCTGCAGGAAGAATTTGGCACTCTGTGTCCAGCAGTGACACCGTGACGGGGGTGACAGCATCGAGCAGATTCCCAGGAGGGTTTCCAGGTGCCTGCAGCTCCAGGAGCTGTGGGAATGTCCCTTCAGGCAATGTCCCCCAGGCCGCTGTGGGATGCTCTCTCAGGCAATGTCCTCTCAGGTCACTGTGGATGTCCCCTCAGGCCATGGCCCCTCAGGCCATGTCCCCTCAGGCCACTGTGGGATGTCCCCTCAGGCCATGTCCCTCGGGCCATGTCCCTCAGGCCGCTGTGGGATGTCCCCTCAGGCCATGTCCCTCAGGCAATGTCCCCTCAGGCCACTGTGGATGTCCCCTCAGGCCACGTCCCTCAGGCCACGTCCCTCAGGCCGTGTCCCTCAGGCCGCTGTGGATGTCCCCTCAGGCAATGTCCCTCAGGCCGTGTCCCTCAGGCTGCTGTGGATGTCCCCTCAGGCCGTGTCCCTCAGGCCGCTGTGGATGTCCCCTCAGGCCATGTCCCTCAGGCCGNCGTGGAACTGGATGAGCTTTGAGGTCCCTCCCAACCCCAACCAGTCTGGGACTCTGTGGGAGAGCTCCTGAACACCTCATTTTCCTGAGCAGAACCCATGTCACCATCACCCAGAGATCCCTGGAAATGCCCCACAAAGGGCTTGGAGCAGCCTGGGATGGTGGAAGCTGCCCCTGCCCGTGGAACTGGTTGAGCTTTGAGGTCCCTCCCAACCCCAACCAGTCTGGGACTCTGTGGGAGAGCTCCTGAACACCTCATTTGCCTGAGCAGATCCTGTGTCACCATCACCCAGAGATCCCTGGAAATGCCCCACAAAGGGCTTGGAGCAGCCTGGGATGGGGGAAATTGCTCCTGCCCGTGGAACTGGATGAGCTTTGAGGTCCCTCCCAACCCCAACCAGTCTGGGATTCTGTGAACACCCCATTTCCCTGAGCAGATCCTTTTTTTTTTTGCTCGCAAATCTTTCCTGGGCCTGACCTGGAGGTCCCAGCTGTCCTGGAATCCCTGTGGAATTGGGGCTGGTCCCAGTGCCACGGAGATGGATGCACAGCCAGCACTGCTCTGAGGCACCTCCAGCTCTGTCCCAGCACAGCTCAGCACTTCTGAGCGTTAAGTTTGAGCTTTGATGTATTTCAGGCTCTGTGCTGCCCAGGGGTGCAGCTCTGAGCTCACAGTCAGTGTCACTCAGCTCTGCACACAGCAGGGACACAAAACAAATCCTTTTCCTGCTGCACACCAAGGACAACTTTCAGCCCCAAAGCACAAACAAGGGTGGCTGGAGGGAGGAACAAGCAGGATGGGTCCTCACAGCCTGGAGTGAGGAATTGGACAATTCAACCCCAAGATGCAAATGGACCAAAACTTATAAAAATGTGAGACCTGGTGACTGTTTGTCCATTTTGTGCCCATTTTGTGACTATTTTGTGACCATTTTGTGCCCATTTTGGGTCCACCTGGCCTGGTGCAGCCCTGGCCAGACGCTTGTGCTGCCCAAGGTGTTTCCTAGAAGCCTTTCAATAAATACCTCCTTTTTGCTCCAGCTCTGTCCAGTCTCTGTTTCAGGTCAGCCTCCCTAAGGCATCATTTCCAGCCCCTGGATAAACTGGGAGCCAGTCCCAAAACTGCCGGGAAGAGCACAAGGGAGCAGAGCTGCAGGGAATCACTGCTAGCCCTGGCCAAGCCCGTGGCTCCAGCCTTTGGGGAGAGCCAGGCCAACCTGCAATCCCACAGGAAGCCTCCTCAGAGCTGTGTCACCACAAAGGTCACAGCTGGGCCCCTGCTGTCCCCACGGGCTGGGACAGTCGGAGTCACAGTGACCGGGAGCAGAGGCTCCAGGGAGGATTTTTCCATTCAGAGGGATATTCTTGGGTGCCAGATCAATACCATGTGTTGACCTTGGAAAGCCTGGGCTGAGTCTGGAGGGCAGGGCAGCCTGGACAGCACAGGAGAATTGTTTTTGTTTCTTTAAACAGAAGCAGCTGAGGATTCTACCCACGACATTTCATTGACATCAGTGGCCACGGATAGAGCCTTGTGAAAACATGGATATAGAGCTTTGTGAAAACATGGATACAGACCCAGAGCACATCAGGACCCACGGGAGCATGAGACCCACACTGCCAGAACCTGACACTTCCCTGGCTCTTCACACACTGTCCCTGTCTCTGTCCCTGAATCCTGTCCCTGTCCCTGTCTCTGTCCCTGTCCAGACTCTGCCATCTCCTTTTTAGATGGAGCTCCCAAAGCACCAGGCTAATAAAATACATTTCCCAAGCACACAACTGCTGGTCATTTCTGGTTTTATTACGTAATGTCCCTTTATTGAAGTAGTTGTTGGGCCAACAGCTGCTCTACTGGAAATTTTGTTTGTTTGATATCACTGGAGGTTGTTTATCATGGCCTGTATTGGTCTTCTAAATGGATTAAAAGGCTGCACAAGGCAGAGCAACAACATCAGGTGGAATAAAGTCAACACAATTTATGCCATTAAGAATCTGGCTCAAAATGCATGTAGAAATACGGCTGATGACTGGATTTATTGAATAAGAGCAGCTAAAACTTTCTGTTACCATGAATGTGGTTTTATACATCTTTAATTTCTGTCTGTCAGGAGGGATGAGGAGCAGAACTATTTTAACAGGAAAAGCAGCAGAATTCCTGAGCATTTTGGCCTTAAATAACTCTGATCCGGGAAGGGATCATTTTGTAGCCTGGAGCTCCCAAGTTATTATGGTGAGAATTGCAGTTTGTGCTGCAGGGATGTTTCTGGGCAGTCGAAGAACAGCTCCCTCCATTTCACCTCAGAGTCCTTTGTCTGCTGTCATCAGCTCAGGGTTATCCCAGAATCCCAGACTGGTTTGGGCTGGGAGGGACCTTAAATCCCACCCAGTGCCACCCCTGCCATGGCAGGGACACCTCCCACTGTCCCAGTGACACCTCCCACTGTCCCAGGCTGCTCCAACCCCAATGTCCAGCCTGGCCTTGGGCACTGCCAGGGATCCAGGGGCAGCCACAGCTGCTCTGGGCATCCCCACTCTCCCAGCCAGGAATTCCTTCCCAAATTCCCATCCAGCCCTGCCCTCTGGAAGCCATTCCCTGTGCCCTGTCAGTACACGCTCCAAAATAAATCAAAATAAATCCCAGATCAGTGTGAACTGCAAACCAGCAATATTCCAGTGCAGTGGGGTGTTCTCCCAGGTGCTCCCTGCTGAGTCCAACAAGCTCCTGTGTGCTTGGAAAAAGGAAACAATGCCTGCACTGACTGCTCCCCTCCGTCCTTCCCAAGCCAGCACAGAGCCAGACGTGCAAGACACTCCAAGGAGCCCTCCAGAGCACAGCCACGCTGTCAGAGCTTTCCCTCTGCTGCCAAATCACATTTGATTTTGTCGTTTACATCAACAGATCAGCTCTAAAAATACCGTGTGTGGCGAGGGTGTTGTTTACCTCACAGCAGCAGCTGCCAGGATCCATTAGTTCTCAGTTACAAAACTCAGATGTCTTTGAAAAAAAACACCGAAACAAAAAAAAACCTCCTCTGTAAAGCCCTGGATTTCTATTTCAGCTCCGTTTCTTACAACTGCTGAGTGCTGCAGCTCCAGGTTAAATGATTGCTACGAGCTGGCTTTCACTGAAAAGGCATTTGCATTCTCCGTGGTTACTTCTCCAAAATTCTGGTCTCTAATTCCTGACCTGCACTTCAGGGTTGTACAGAACCAGCCGGGGTGTATGTATGAAAACTGAGGTTTATGTATAAAAATGGAGGGGTTATTATTGATAAAAACACCCCTGCAGCCATGAGTCTGGATTTTGAGAACCCCACAGAAAAAGTTCCACACTTCCAAGTGTCGCTGCCGCCAAGGGAAGGAAGTGCTGATGAATTCCCTCATGCCTGTGGGTTGACTTCTGCCTCTGAAACCACAGCAATGCCCAGGGCACCAAAGCACCAAGCGGAATCCCTGCTTCCTCCCCGAGTTATCTGAGAGCCCTGCTTATGAGGGAGGAGGAAACGCTTCCCCCATCTCAGGGATCTCCTCATGCTGCAAGGCTGGTGAAATCCTCAGGGGTGACAGGACAAGAAGGAAAACCCTTCTCCAGACAGAAAGAACCTTTCACATGATCGTAGCATTTCCTCAGCCAGCTTCAGCCCATCCTGCTCAGAGATCCCCAGTACAAATTTTCCAAAAATCCTACTAGTCCTTGATAGAACAACCTTTTGGGATAGGATTCCAGACCCCCGGATGTTCCCTGGTCCCACAGGGCAAAGATGTGGACTCTGCCTTGCCCACTCCTACATCATGAGGAGGGGTTCTTAAGGAAGGAATAATAAAAGAGTGGAAAGCAATGCAAAGATCCCTGACAACCAGAGTGAACAAGCCCAGAAGGCTGCTGTAAATCAACCACAGCGGGCTGCCAGCCACAAGCCACTCACAGTCACGGGTTGTGCGTTTTCTCATAAAGCACTGAAAGAAGTTTGGCTGCAAGGTGGGAGCAAATAAAAACCACTAAATCCCATCTGGCTGCAGCGTCGTGCCCCCACAGCCACTCCTCACATCCCACTTTTCTCCTCTGCACAAGAACCTTCTTCTCCTCCTTTTTTAACTCCGGTCCCTGCAGCTGATTCTCCTGTGCTCGGCTCTCCTCTGGGATCTCTCCCAGCTCCTCTTTTACAACCTCTTCACCCTCGGCACCCCTGTCCCTGTCCCTGCTGTCTTGCAGGGGCCGTCCATGGATGTCCAAGCCCCAGTGTCCAACCTGGCCTTGGGCACTGCCAGGGATCCAGGGGCAGCCGCAGCTGCTCTGGGCACCCTGTGCCAGGGCCTGCCCACCCTCCCAGGGAACAATTCCTGCCCCAAATCCCATCCCTCCTTGCCCTCTGGGAAGCCATTCCCCGTGTCCTGCCAGTACATGAAACAAACAGCAGATCAGTGTGAAACAGGTCCCGCGGAGCCTCCCCGTCCCCTGCCCCCGAGGAGGCAGCGAGCAGAGCGGGGCTCACCCCGCCGGCCTTACCAGCAGCGGTGACCAGCAGGCCGACAGCACGCACATGATGCCCAGCAGCTGCAGCAGCGTCTCGGTGGCGATGCGGCCCCACCGCGAGCCGGGCTGAGCCCCGCCGGCCTTGGCGCGGCAGCGGGACACCAGCGCCTGGATGGTGGCCAGGTTACAGGCGCCGGTGACCACCAGCGACAGCAGCCCCAGCGCGGCGAAGGCGGCGGCGAAGGCGCTGCCCCCGGCCGTGCTGATGAAGCACCAGGTGCCGGGCCACTGCAGAGAGTAGCGGCCCAGCCCGGCCAGCGGCAGCAGCGCCAGGGCCACGCCGGCGGCCCAGATGGCGAGCAGGCCGCGCTCGGTGGCCCGCGGGCTCATGTGGCTCGCGTACCAGTGCGGGGCGCGGATGGCCAGAGCCCGCTCCACGGCCATGGCGCTGGCGATCAGCAGCGGGCACAGCCCGAACACCGTCATGCTGAAGCCGAAGAAGTCGCAGAGGTGGCCCGAGGGGTCCATGGTGGCCCAGGGCCGGCCGGACAGGTAGACGGAGATGACGATGGGGCTGGTGAGCAGCTGGCCCAGCATGTCGGTGAGCGCCAGGGAGCCGATGCACAGCAGGAACGAGCGCTTCCTGCGGCTGCCCTTGGCGCGGTAGCTGCGGGACACGAGCAGCATGGCCAGGGCATTGCCCACGATGCCCGTCAGCATCATGGTCAGCGGGATGGCCAC
>VXBB01007906.1:0-10711 GCA_013399915.1 Illadopsis cleaveri
AAATCGAGCGGCTGAAGGCAGAGAAGGTTTTCCCCCGTTCTCAGAAAAGCGGCGCGATGTCCCTGCCATGAGTGGCCCTGCTGTGTCCCCTGGGAGCCTGGGCTGTCACATTCCCGTGCTCTGGCTGCACAGAGCAAAGTGCTGCGCTGCGTCCCCTCCCTGCCCGTGGCCCCCTGATCCGCTGGTGTTTCCGTAAGGGCCGAGCCCTCGCCACTACCCAGGGCAGGGGTGAGGGGAAAGAGATGTCACCCTGTCCCTCAGCCCCGCCGGTGTGAACTGTCCTCACAGCAAGCGCGTTCCCAGCATTTTCCTGTCGCTTGCACAGTGCCAAAGTGATGAGTTAGAGACCACCCAGCTCCTCCAGGGCAGTGCTGACATCGGTGCTGTCCATGGCACCCAAACCCAAGCACTTCCAGGACTGGAAATACCCTGTTTTCCAGGAGACCAAGAGCCAGAAGGTGCTGTTGGCCCCGGAACACTGAGTGCCCTGCCAGGAGGGTCCCAATGCAGGGGACAGCTGACCTTTGTCCTTAGCTGATGCAGATGCCACCATGGTCCCTCCATCCCTGCAGTTACATTCCAATGACAGCCAAGCCAAGGATTTTACTCGTGTCCTGCCGCTCCAGCTCTCCACATCCATCCTGGGTAAAGCTGCTCTGATTTTCCACTGGTTTCCCCTAAGGGTCAGGAATGGTCTCCAGTGGGGATTAGCCAAGCTGTCCCTTTAACTCCCCAGGGTTTTTGGATCAGAAATCCCTGAATGCGTGTTCTGCTGTGAATGGCCACTGGGAATTCCTGGTCAGGCAGCTCCGGGAGGACCAGGAGTGTCGCAGGACAGTACAGAAGAACCTCCTGCAGCTGAAGGTGGGATACCTGGGCTCCTGCCATGATCATGCAGTTAAAAAAGAGGAGGTTTTGCTGCTGCCCAAGATGTTAAATGGAAATTCCTGTACCAGAGGCTGCCCCCACCTCTGCCATGGCCCTTCCACCTCCAGCTGCACAGCAAAGCCAGGGAACATTTCACACTGTCACAAGGGAGCACCAGAGAATGGCTTTTACTCTCCTGTAGAGAGCCTGTGACTCTAGAAATGGATCCAAACGTGCTTCAAGAGAGCAGAGTTTGGTCACAATGAGCATTTCCAGAGGTAGTGGAGGTTGGGCAGAGCTACAGCAGCTCCCAAGGCAGCTCAGGAATGAGCTTCCCTTGCTTCACACAGGGCAGGGGAATGCAAAGTGCCTTTGTGAGGAGCTGGGGGCCGTGGTTGGAACTTGGGAATGCAGAACTCCTGGGACAGGCCTGGCCTGGCCAGCAGCACCTGCCACAGACCAGCGGGGAGTGAAGGAGCCTCCCCCAGGAGACAGTCTGAAGCCTCTGCTGCTGTGGGTTGTGAAGGGAGCACAGAAACTCAGCGCAGTGCTGGCTTTAAAAAAAGGCTTCAGGGAAGGTTTCACAGGCTAAAAATGAATCTTGAGTATTGACCAAGGTGTTTTGAGAGCCTCTCATCCCAGTCAGTTTGGATTCTGAATCAAGTGAGTGCCTGCCAAAGATGAGACGAGCTCAAAATTTTGCCCCTTATTAAAAGTTTAAGACTAGAGTTTGGAAAAATAATAAAAAGGAATTCTTTTTCACCAGAAGTTAAACCTTAGGTAGACAAAGTGCTAAATGTAAGCCAGGTCTCAGGAAGAAGCCAGAGTGTGCAGCTGAACTTTGCAGGAGCCTCAGCACCTCAAGGAGATGAGCAGCACCCCCTGCCTGCCTGGGCTCTGCCACAACTGTTGCCTGTGTTGGTTTATTCCAGGAGTTGTGTCCTAGAAAAACCATCCCAAACTACGCTAAAAGAGTCGATGTGCAAATTCCCCAGTTAAATGATGAGGGCGAGGTCATTGAAGTGAAGGAGAAGGAGCAGAAGAAAAGACGTAAATCAAAGGTTTGTTGGAGGCTGTTTGCCTGCCATGGATGCTGCATGCCAGTGTTTGGGGAGGAGAGAGGACAGCTCTTGGCAGACAGCACAGGGAATTTGGAATTGCTCTGTTCTTTCCCACCCTGCTTTTGGATTGCCCCATGGTGAGCAGTTTGTAGGGACCAGGGTTTGCTCAGCACCTTTCCACATGAGAGGGAGTTTGGGAGGCATTCCCAAACCTCTGCCCCAACCCTGTGTGTCCCCAGTCACAGCACAATCCTGGGGCCAGGGGCCTTCTTCCCACAGAATAAAGGGTGCAGCTCTCAGGGCTTCCATGTCTGCCACAGAACACAGCCTGGGAACAGCCTTGGACTGAGCAGCGTCTTGCTGCACTCTGATTTTCCTCACTGACACTCTGGGTCTGTGCTGGGCTCATCCCTAGAGCTGATATGCTCAGTGCTATGGAATAATGCTGCATTCCTGCCTCCCTGAGTTGCTTTTCCTTGTTTCTCTTGCTATCAGACGGAGGATTTCAGTCTGAACGAAGCCTACCAAGGACTGAAAACTCACAAGATTGAGCTGGAAGAGAGGAATGTCTTCTGTGGCCCCTACAAGACCCATGTCCTCCTGGAGCAGTGAGTGGAGTGCCCAGCTATGGGGCCCAGAACAGCTTTAGGAAAGCTGTTCCATTCCCTGTGATCCTCCTGGAGGCTGGAGAAGGGTGCCTCAGTGGCAGTGTTACGAAATCTCCATTTTTAAAATAAAGATACTGAGATTAGCTGTTTTTAAAGGAATAAGGGTTAGTGATCCATGGTTTATCCCATGGGATATGGGGCTGAGAGGAGCCCTCGCCCCTCTGCCCACCCTGATACAAAGGGGGACGTGCAGATTTAGGGACTGTGGTGGTGCCCTGCAAAGGATTCACCCCTGCAGTGCTGCCCACCCTGCTCAGTTCAACGCAGGGAAATGCTGAGCCAGGCCTGAGCTGGCTAAAGCTCACCCCAGGCACTGCTTGTGTGCAGGTCAGACAGGAGGAGGAGAGCCCACTACAGTGGAGGGGACTGGGTGGCCGCTGCCCACAGGAGGGTGAGGCTGCTGGGGGTGCCAGCAGGGCAGGACGTGCCCCTGCTGCTCCCTGGCTACGCCGGGCCCTGCAGGGCTCTGTGCCTCCGAGAGGACAAGGGGCTCCTGCTCAGCACCACCAGCTGGGACTTCAGCATCAGGTGAGCTGGGGCTGTGCCTGGGACACACAGCCCCCAGAAAACCAGGGGTAAAATATCAATGCTGAGCCTGACTTGATCACTACAATTTCTCTGACACCTCAGTAGAACAGCTCTTGGTTCTAACCTGGTGTGTGGGAGGAGAGCTGGGCACATTAAATAGGAAATAATAATAGAATCACATCTTAAAGTTCATCTGGTTTCTCCTCTCTTGGGTTGGTGCTCTGTAGGTGCTGGGATATTCACAGTGGTGCCTGTGTGAGAACCTTCTCGGGTCACTACGCCACAATCACCTGCCTGCATTCCCACCAGGAGCACGTTGTGTCAGGAGCTGGGGATGGCATGGTGAAAGGTGAGGGCAGCCCGGGGAGCTCCCAGCCAGGGGAATCTCTGGAGGAAACAGGCAGGGAGCTGGGGGAGTGGGACACAGGGATGGGGTGGAAGGAAGGCTCTGAGTCAAGAGGGTGTTTCACAAGAGCCTAAGCTGGGGACACATGCACACACAGCCTCTGATTGTGTCAGGGACTAAATTATCATTATTTCTGCTTTGATTCAGAATTAATGGCTTTATGGCTCTAATGCCATCCCAACCCTTGGGCATGTGGTACCAGCTTTGCGCTCTGCCAGATGTTTCCTTATACAATGAAGGTGAAAAAGATGTGCTTTGTCTGGACTTCACATTTAAATTTTTTGCCACACAATTATGCTTTTTAAGCCAACACTCAGCTCCTCACACAGCTGCAGGTACAAGGTGTGACTGTAACCCAATAGTATTTTTTAGTGTATGTTGTGCTCCCCAAACTCATAATTTGTGCAGATATATTTTTAATTCTCCTCCCTTTTGCCCCAACAGTGTGGAGCTTGAAGAGTGGGAAATGCCTGAGGACTCTGATGCACAGCAGCCCCGTGTGGGCAGTGAGGATGGACAGGACCCACGTGGTCAGTGGGGGTCACCAAGGACTAGTGAAGGTCTGGAGTGCTGAGTCAGGGGCTCTGATCAAGGTGAGTTCCCTCTTGGGTGGGCAATTCTGTGCTAAATGGTCAAAACTCTCTGCTAGTTCATCACAGCTTTTTGCATTTGCCAAAGACTTTCTAAAAAATAAAATAATCCCCCCCAACAACCCCCCAGGCAGTCTAAACCAATCAAGGAAACTGCAGATAATTAAAAAACTGACTTGCAGTCAGCTGCTGATTTTAAGGCAGGGTGTGATTTGCTTCACCCCCTTCCACTGCTCGGTCTCTAGATTTGTTCATCTCTGCTTCCTCAGAAACCTTCTGAACCAGGGGAGATGATGGGAGAGCTTCAGCACCATGGGGCTGGAGGCACCAGGGGCAAGGTTCCCAAAACGGGAACCTTGCTTTCAGGAGCAGATTCTGGAGCTGAAGCAGCTGGGCAGCTGTGAGAGCTCCGAGTCTGTGAATTCCCTGCCCAGGTGTCCAGGATCAGTGTCAGTCCATACCTGGGAGGGAAGGGAAGCTCTTTACCTGTGCAGAAATGGAGGGATAGCCCAGATATCTCAGATATCCCAGCTCCAGCTGAGCCCTTTCCCCCACAGCCAGGGAGCCCCCTCTTCCCTCTTCCCTCCTGGGACAACATTCCAGAGACCACAAAGGTCTCAGTGGAATAACATCTCTTTATCACATGTAATAAAGATGGAAAAGGGATGTTATTCCATGCCAGGAGCCCAGCAGCACACCAAGTCCAGAACATTTCAGTGACTACAAAACAAACACAGTTATCCATAGGATGCACTGGTGCAATAACACTCTGTAAAACCGTATCAGGCTGGTCTCCTGAAAGCCATGGGACACCTCAGACAGATTTACATGCAGATTACTGATAGTGCTGCACCTTCTTATTTTACTTTGCAGACATTAGAGAGGCACCAAGGCCCAGTTCTCTGCTTGTCCTTTGACCAGTGGCACCTCATCACAGGGAGCAGTGATGGATATGCCCTGGGATGGAGCATGTTGGGAAAATTTAGAAGATGCCTGATAGCTTTCTTCCATCCCAAGTAGGAATCAGATGTGTTTCAAGTTGTGTTCAACAGTGGACTGAATCTGTAAAGAAAATGTGCCCCTTACAGGACCAGGAAATGCCTTAATTACCAGTCTGAGGATTTGAAATATCCCCACTTTCACCAACCTTTATCTCAAAGGCTCTATTAGGCACCACTTGGTCACAAGCAGCATTTTCAGTAAAGACCTGGAACAACCTGAAATGCAAACCCACAACACTTTATCACAACCAGGGATGACTAAAGACAGACAGAGCACAGTCCAATATTCCACATAACCCTCACTGTGTGCCACAGGGTGTCACATCACCTGGGCAGGAATAGAGGTGGCCCAGTTTTATGCTGACCAACTGCGTGTTGTGCCATTCTCTCAAACTTTAATTGTACCTAGAACCATGAAAACTGGAGAATCGTATGGGTTTCTTTGATTTTCCTAGACAAAACCCTGAAATTTCAAATGCAGCAGATGGCCACGACCATATGGTTGCTATGGGGAGCATGGAATCACAGAATCCCAGAATGGTTTGGGTTGGAAGGGACCTTAAAGATCACCTCATTCCAACCCCCTGCCAAGGGCAGGGACACCTTCCAGTGGAGGGATGCACTGGGCTGTTAGTTTGGCCATGGAGTGATCTGAGATTTCTCTGTCAGACCTTTGCAATGCCCCTATCAGCTCCTCAGTGCAGGCTGCTGCTGCAGCCACAGCCCTGCTTCTCCTCCAGGCCAAACAAGGTCTCTGAGCATTTCTCCTTGTGCAAGCATCATGGAAGTGCCAACCCTCACCTGGTGTGTTTTCAGGGAAGTGCTGTCCCTGGAGTTCCTGTACCTCAGAGTCATCAGTGGCTGTGCTGATGGACACATTCGGATATTCAACTTCCTGACTGGAGCCTGCCTCCAAGTGCTGGAGCCCAGCAGCAGCGGGGACCCCGTGTCTGCTCTCTATGTTGCAGGAAACAGGTGGGTGACAGCATTTGCCAGCAGGCTCTGACCCAAATTTGGTAGATCACACTGAAATTTAAGGAACTGTATGTTTTTCTTTCTCACAAATAACTTTTAAAGGGCTCCACTATTTATTAACTGCTTCAATAATCTGGTTTAGTTCACAATGGCTGAAGAGATTTCCTTAGTCTTTTCAAAAATGTACAATTTCCTGTTTCCCTGTAGCTGAAGATACAGACCCAACTGTAAAGCTGAATTCAGAAATTTTTAGGCGTTTGGAGAATCAAGCCAATACCTGACAGTGTCTGCCTGTTCCCTGACCTACATCCTCCTTATAAATGCCAATAATGAGAATCCTTCCAGGTTCATTTACTTTTGCACCTCTAACTAAAGGTGGCTCCCAGCTTCTGTGGGAGCAATGGGTAAAACACTGCTGTGGTTTCAAGGCTGGGTTGGCCATGCTCTAAAATACAGCAATAAATGGGAGAAATTAACTCCATCCCAACCAGACCAGTACAGCCCTTCAATCCACACTTAGATGTCCCTTACAATAAGGTATTTTTAGTTAGGTGCTTCCATCCTTTAGCACTGCTCTGATCTAGCTCTGTCCACTGCTGGAAATTTTCATCCTAATTATTTTTAAATTATTTTTGCCATGGAGCTGAATGAAAAGAGCCTCAGAGACTCAGACAGAGCATGAGTTAAGATGTGCAGTGTATGATTCATGGGGTTAATTGTTGCTGCTCCCTCAAGGAGAGGTGATGATCCCAGATCTGTTTGAGGCCCTGAGGGTTGTGTTGCACAGGAGCCCCTCAGACAGGACCTGCCACGTCTGTGATTCCTCCTGTGCTTTTGTGGCTCTTCCCTCCCTGCTCCAGGGTGGTGACCAACTCCCCCGGCAGACTGCTGCTGCTCCAGTTCGAGCCTGTGGTGTGGGACTATTCCCTGCCTGCTGACAGAGAGGTGGTGAAGAAGGAGAAGTCCCAGAAGGGGAAGCGCGAGGGCTCCAGTGCAGATCAGCAGCGAGCTCAGGACAAGTCCCCGAGACCTCGGCAGCCACCAAAGAGCCATGGAAGACCCAAAAGTATCACACTGAGCCCCTGCTTTCCTGGCTTTTCTAAACTGAGTTACAAACCAAGCAGCCACTGCCTTCAGCCCAGCCAATATTCAGACTCTCTGCTGTTGTCAAGAGCAGATGTGCTGTTCCATTTCAATGTTTCTGTCATTTTCTAGGCTTATATGAAACCTTTCTGCCTCTTTACAAGGCTTTGGTGTAAATTCAACACATTTTTCAAGACAGGCACTGTCATTTTCCAACTGAGTAAGACAGAAATCAGTCGTAGTATTCATATTCACACAGCTGGTGGGCTTGGAAACACGCTGCTGATTCAGGGCTTGAATTATTCATTACAAACACCCGAGAAAGTGAGAGAACACCTACATTCAGGATCTGCCATCACTGGGAAAGGCAACTGCACAGAAACAGGCACCTTTTCAATTGTAACACAGCGATGTTATTTTGTTTTTAGTCAGAGCTATTCAATACAGTGTGATGACATATCCTCCAGCTCCACGAACTGAATATTGCAGATGAACTGATGGGCTGGGAAAAGGTTCCTGCTTTTCAGGCCAGCAGATGCCAACTGATGCCCTGGTTGGCAAAAGACAGGACCCAGGGAATGGCTGAGGTTGGATTTAGGGCAAGGTTCTTCCCCCAGAGGGTGCTGGCACTGCCCAGGCTCCCCAGCGAATGGGCACAGCCCCAGAAGCGTTTGGACACCACTCCAGGGATGCCCAGGGTGGGATTGTTGGGGGGTCTGTGCAGGGACAGGAACTGTACTGGGTGATCCCTGTGGCTTCCTCTCAGCTCAGATTCTCTGATTCTATGCTCTGTGTGGGAAAACCTCTGAAGCCCAAATATGTTGTTTTTGGCTACAGGTGATGAAGCTGAACAGGGCCCTGCTCCCCCTGCACCTGAGGAGCCAGAGGCCACTGTGGAGTATGAGCTGCCCCAGACAGACCCAAGCCGTCCAATGTCCCCTGACAAGTTCCTCCTAACCATCGGCACCCTGCAGAGCTCCTGCAAGCCAGCCCCAGGCAGCCCCAGCCCCGAGCCCTCTGTCAAAGCCAGGGGAGCGCAGCAGCCGCGCCCTGGGGAGGTGCCAATGTCCAAAAGGCCCCTGCAGCACCAGGAGGTGCAGGCAGCCCAGCTCCAGCGTGCCAGGCTGCACAGCCATTCTCTGACAATGACAAGAATCTCAACTCCCTTTGAAACCAAAATGCTGCGGCTCAGGCTGAAGAGCTCCTTGCACGGCCCCGCTGTGAAATCCTCCATCCCTGCTCCCTGTGTTGTACGTCCCAAGTTCTGTGCCTCGCTGGGAGAAAGGAAAACTCCCAGTGGCCATGGGAAAAACACTGCTGGCCCCAAAGATGGGGATCAGCTGATCAATCTCTGCACGATCTCAGCTTCTTTGGAGCTGGACCAACCAACACCTGGCACAGCTGCACAGAGCAATGAAGCTCCCAGGAGAATGACGCCCTTCTGTCCCTCCACTTCCCGCAGGGACAGTGGGTTCAGGCTCCTGACAGCAGAGCAGGAGGTGTGGGAGGCAGCTGTGGCAGCTCAGCATCAGGCACAGCAGGCAAAGCCCACGGAAGATAAAGAAAGAGCCAGAAGGAAAGCCTGGCTGAAGAAAATTAGAGGCCTACCTGTGGATTCTTTTACTGGGGAGAGGAAAACACCTGCTCCAGAACTTGGGCATAACACATTTATTTGAGGTGATCCTGAGTCCAACCAACAGCCACGACTCAGCTGGAGTCCAGCTGAGTCTGCCATGTGACTTTAAGTATAAAATACAGATATATTCATTTATATATATTTAAGTATATTTGGTACAGTTAAGTATACTCCCTGTGGTTTTAAGGGTAAAACACATACCCCCTGTAATTCCTAAGAAATACTATTGGTATATTCAGCTGTTTCTCAAGGCAGTGAATGGACTGAGCCCTCTCCTGGATTTAACCCCCTAAACCTGCTGACCTTACTGACATGGCACTGTCTGACACCTCAGGACGGGATAACCCTGTGAGAATAATAATGAAAACATCTTAGCAGAGCTTCTGTGGATTGATTAGGCTGCAGAAGCTGAAGATGTGTGGACTGAAAGCTGATGGATCAGTGGCACAAAGTCTGCTTGGAGGCCAGTAACTGGGGGTTGATCCTGGGTCTGATTTTGTTTATCATCATCATTAATTAATGTCCTGGACCATGGGCAGGGTGCCCTGAGGTGCCACCAACCCCAGAGAGGAGCTGCCACCCAGAGGGATCTGTCCAGGCTGGATAGAGCTGAGAGAACCCTGGGGAAGTTCAGCAGGAAAAGCTCCAGTGCTGCCCTGGGGAGGAATAGCCTCAGCCCCGGGACCTGGGGAAAGCAGCTTAAACTTAATTTCCGTGAAATGCAAAGTAGGGTAAAGGTTTCAATTTCCCCATTTTTTGTGGATAAATGCCTACATGTACTTGATTGTGGATTGCCCTGTCCATGGCAGGGGGATGGAACTGGATGATCCTTAAGCTTTCTTCCAAACCCAGCCATTCTGTGATTCTGTGATTTTGTGGTTTCCACTAATGCTGGGGACTTAACAAGACGACAAAAACTCTTCTTGTATTTGAAAAAAGCTATTTATCTAGCTTTGAGTATCTGGGCTGGTGTACCAAAAATCTGTTGCACCAGAGGTTTGAGAGAGGCCAATTCTGCCCATGGTCACGTCAAGGCGCTTTCAGCAGCAGTTCTGGTTTGAAATGAAAGTCTCTGAAACTCTCCCCACAGCGGGGCTGTGATTAGTGTTGGCTCGTTTAATTCAATGCCAACTTCGACTTGCAAACCCTGGGATGAAGCCAGTGAAGACTAACCGCAGGGAGGCTGGCACATGTGTGCCATGGCACGGGGACTGTCACCGCGAGGTGGCTGTGCACGGGGGAGCGGGGATGTCACATCCCGCCACAGGATGGCAGCTTCTCCCAGGGAACGGGCCCACCCTGCTGCGGCCCAGGAACCACAATCCCCGGGGAACACGCGTCTTAGGAAAGCCTGACGGGAAAATGTAGCGGTGCCGGTTCCCCGGGACCCCCTCGCGTCCTCCCGTTCCCCTCAGGCGGTGCCGGTTCCCCGGGATCCCCTCGGGATGTCCCCGTTCCCTGAGGCGGTGCCGGTTCCCCGGGTCCTCTCAGGGGGTGCTGGTTCCCCAGGATCCCCCGTTCCCTCAGGCGGCGCCTGTTCCCCGGGTCCCGCCGGGTCCCCCCGTTCCCTCAGGCGGTGCCGNCCCCGGGTCCCGCCGGGTCCCCCCGTTCCCTCAGGCGGTGCCGGTTCCCCGGGTCCCGCCGGGTCCCCCCGCTCCCTCAGGCGGTGCCGGTTCCCCGGGTCCTCTCAGGGGGTGCTGTTTCCCCAGGATCCCCCGTTCCCTGAGGCGGTGCCGGTTCCCCGGCCCCCCCCGCTCCCCTCGGGGCCGTTGGCAGGACTGACGCGCGCCCCGGCCACGTCGCGGCCGAGCGGGGTCACCGATCGCGCCGTGATTGGTCCGCGGGCGTGACGCAAGAGGAGTGGGCGGGATGATGGAGCGGAGCACGTCGCGCTCG
>VXBB01007906.1:10820-45347 GCA_013399915.1 Illadopsis cleaveri
GTCGCGATTGGTCCAGGGCCGTGACCCGCGCGGCGGGGCGGAAGTGGGGGCTCCGATCATGGTACGGGACCGGGATCGGGACCTGGACTGGGATCGGAACCCGGATCGGGACCGGGATCGGGACCGGGGACTTGGACATGGGGCATAGGACCGGGATTGGGAGCGGCATTCGGACTCGGGCTGAGATTAGGGGCTTGGACATGGGGCATAGGACCGGGATCTCGGGACCGGGATCGGGACTGGGAGCCAGAGCGGGAGTCCCTTCCCGCAGGCCCCGGGCGAACTGCGGGGCACAGAGGCGCTTCTGCCGCCACAGGCCTGTCCTACCCACAGCCCCGCCGGGCTCACCGCCGGGCTCACTGCCGGTGCCCCGCGCTGTTCGACACAGACCGGGCTCCGGGGAACCCGCAGCTCCGGGGCTCACTTTGCCCCGCTGCCTGTAGAGGGACTCACATAGGGTGGCTCCTCTCCCAGCAGTTTTCCACCCTGGCCACAGTCCCGGGCAGTGACTCTCTTGGAGGGCTCAGGAACAAAAATCTTGCCCCACCTGGACTGTTATTCAGGCAGAAGAACATGTCAGAGGCTGGGTGTTAGAGCCAGCTGCAGCTCACCACACCGAGGCATAATGGTCATTTCTCACATCACAGTGTAGGCTTGTGTGTGATTAAATCTTCACATTCTTCCCAAATTAATTCTGATGCTGAGGTGCCTCTCTGGTTTTCTGTGCAATGAACACTGTCCCAGGTTTCATTTGTCTCCTGTAACCCTTTGCCTCTGCTCCCCACCTCAGGACAGCAGTGATGACATTGAAGATGTGTCTCTCTTTGATGCAGATGATGATGTATCCAGGAGATCCAAAAAGTCAAAAATCAGGTCAGTGGTGACAGGGAGTTTCTGGAATGTCTCTTCCTTGTGTCAGCTTCCAGGCAGTTATTTCCTGTATTTCCAGAATGCTAGGTTCATGTTATGATGCTGCCCCTTATCCTGTGCATTGCTGGGAGATCCCTTGGCAATGGCAGTTGTCTGCAGGAGCTGTGACTGTCCTGTCCTTCATTCCAGGCACCCAGTGGCATCGTTTTTCCACTTATTCTTCCGAGTCAGTGCCATCATTGTTTACCTGCTCTGTGAGCTCTTAACCAACAGCTTCATTGCCTGCATGGTGACCATCATCCTCCTCCTGTCCTGTGACTTCTGGGCTGTAAAGGTGAGTTCCCCTTGTGCTTTCTGTTATCTTTGCCTTGCAGTGTAAAAATGACTGACAGTGATATTCATGTCTCTAAAAAGTCATTTGTTTGTGCCTCTCCCACAAAATGATACCCCAAAACACCCTCAGGCACTGTGCTGGATTGCACAGTGTTATGACATAAACTCTAACATCTCTGTGTACTCGGTTCCTTTTGGAAGTCAAGTGGAGAACATTTATCAGGCTCCCTTTTGAGGCAGCACAGGCTTTGTTATCAGCTCAGAATCACCACAGATCTGCCCCTTGTGCTGGATCTCTGAGAAAATGGGATTGCTGTGGATCTTGCTCTCCCAGATGGGAGGCAGAGGGGCACTGTGGAAAGCAGCAGCCCAGGCAGTGAGCCTTGGCAGAAGACACAGAGCACATGGGTTCTGTTCTCTCCCAGAATGTCACAGGGCGGCTCATGGTTGGCCTGCGCTGGTGGAACCAGGTGGATGATGATGGCAGAAGTCACTGGGTGTTTGAAGCCAGGAAGGTAAATGATTCTGTTCTAATCTTGTACTTGTATCTGCCTCATGAAGCCTCTGGTGGTTCTGCTTGTGAGGGGAGATTGCACAGGGAATGTTCACTTGCAGCCACAGGTCTGTGACCTTGTTTTGTGATGGCTGCTGGATGAGCTTTTTGATTGCTGAGTTATTCAAAAATTGTCATGATGTATTGATCTGGCTTCATATAAATAATATAAGTCTGTGTTTTTTGGAGGTAGGAAACAACTCCTTTAGCTGTTTCTAAGCTTTGTAACTGAACCATGCAGAAAATGTCATTTTCCCCAAACTTACTCTTCTAGCCCCAAGCATTCCAAGAGGTTTTGATGCTGCTGCCTCCAGTGATTTTGAGAGAAAATTGAGAAGCTTCCCTTAAATGGAAACACTTTCTGTTGCAGAGATGTCTTTGTGTGATGTAGAAATTAAGTCTTGGAAGCACCCAGTAGTGTTGTGTGGAGGGAAATCCCAGGGAGTGTGGGGATTCTGCCCTGCTTTTAAGGGCATGGGATCTGTAGGATGGAGCAGCCTGATCCCTTCCATTTCCTTTCTGTTCCTAGGTGTCAGCACAAGGGGGTAAAACCTCATCTGAAGCAGAGTCCCGAATTTTCTGGCTAGGCCTGATCACCTGCCCCATGATCTGGGTGATCTTTGCCTTCAGTGCTCTCTTCTCCTTCAAAGTGAAGTGGTTGGTGAGTGCCCTGCTGAGCCCACTGTGGACCTGGCCCTGTCTGGGGCACAGGGGGACAGCTGCTGATGTTTTGTCCCTGTCACAGGCCGTGGTGGTGATGGGGGTGGTGCTGCAGGGAGCCAACCTCTACGGCTACATCAGGTGTAAAGTTGGCAGCAGGAAGAACCTGACCAGCATGGCAACCAGCTACCTGGGGAAGCAGTTCCTGCGGCAGGTGAGTGCCCAGGGCCTGGGATGCCTGGGGAAAACAAGAGTGCCTAAAGAAAGGAGTTGGTGTTTTCGTCTGTGCAGTGGGACCCTCCCCACGCTGCTGCCCCGGGAACCTGAGCTCTGTTAATTAAGGCACAGAGCTAATTGCTGCCATCCAGCCCCGTGTGTGGCACTGTGGTATTGGCTGATGCCATGGAGAAATGCCATGGGAATTACTGGGGTGTGAGTGGTGTGGTGGAAATGTCACTGCTGGCCAAAAGGGCTGCCACTGCCCTTTGTGTTCTGTCCCACTTCCACCCAGCTCTTCCAGCAGCTCCTGCTCTCCCCCAGCTCTGGCCTCCCTCCCTCCAGGGAAGGGAACAAATGTTCCAGCAGGAACGACCACCCCAGTGCCACGTCACTGCTGCTGGACTGCTTTCTCTGGCTGTGTTGATGGCTCTGGCAGAGGTGTTTTGGCTGCCGCAGGTTGACAAATATTCACTGGAATTATTGCCATTAGTGTGATCAGAAGCTCAAACGCTGATGGGCCTTTCTTGGCACTCTGTGCTGGGCCCATCCCCTCTTGGTTTGCTCCTGGATTCTTGTACCCAGGCAGGGCTTACCCAGGTGCCCAGGCCAGCCTCAGGCTCTGGCAGAAATGAATGTTTTGCCCCAAAATCCCAGCAGTGACTGACAGAGTTCTCTTGCCCTCTTTGATCTTGCCTCCTGCAGACCATGACTACAGAGGAGCAAGCAGCATCCTGAGTGTGGTGGGAGGCTCCAGCCAGGCTGCATTCCCAGCAGTGACCAACAGGGAAGGTTGCTCTGACCAATTTGGGAGCTGCACACTCGATGTGAATCAAAAGAAGTAAATAAATTGTGCAAGACTTGAGGTTAACACTCCTGGCAACTTATATTCCATTTTTCACTAGCAGTTTGTGTTTAGAGCCTCTCTTTAGTTTGATTAATAAGAATTAATTTGCTTAAACTTTAAATTAAAAGATAGCCCGAGTGGGTTTCATACAGGTTTAGAACTACTGGATGAGTTAAGAGAAAATTGCTGGAGATTCTTCAGAAAAGCCATGTGCAAGCTGAACCTTGGGATCTCTCCTGCTCCGTCAGCACTTGGTGCCTGGGTATTTTCAGCTGTGGACAGGTTTTGCCCTTGGAGGTTGTTGCTGCTTCTGTTACAATGCAGGGAGTGATTTTTGGCCCTGCACCCCTCACTGTGTGACTGGAGTGGCGCTGGGTGCGTGCAGTGAGGGGCATCTGAAGGAAGTGGAGCTGCTGGGAACATCCCTGAAGTCTCACGGCAGCTGCAGACAGTGACCTGTGAGCTGGCCCTGGCTTTCTGAAGCATTCACAGACCTGGGGAACATCCTAAACCCTGATCTGTGGGAATCCCTGCAGGCCTGGGCCTGTCTGAGAGAGTGGCAAGAGCTGAAGCAGTTTCCAGGGAAGGCTGCAGCCCCATGGCAGCCAGGGGCTGTGAGAGCAGCCCTGGTCTGCCTGGCCTGTCACACAGAGGCCATGGGATGTCCTGGAGGGGACACTGGGGCTGTTCCTCAGGCCAGGAGGGTGTAGGGATGTGCCCAGCAGTTCCCTGGCACAGGGGTGGGATTGGCAAGGTGTCACCTCCTGCAGTCCGTGCTCTGTGCTGTCCCTGAGCTCCCCAAGGAGTCAGCTGGGGAAAGCCCTGTCTGGGATCCTGGCACAGTTCACAGTGGGGTGGCAGTGCACAGTGGGGTGGCTCAGTGGGGTGGCAGTGCTCAGTGGGGGAGCAGTGCACAGTGGTGTGGCTCAGTGGGGTGGCAGTGCACAGTGGGGTGACAGTGCTCAGTGGGGTGACAGTGCTCAGTGGGGTGGCAGTGCTCAGTGGGGTGGCAGTGCACAGTGGGGTGGCAGTGCACAGTGGGGTGGCTCAGTGGGGTGGCAGTGCACAGTGGGGTGGCAGTGCACAGTGGGGTGGCTCAGTGGGGTGGCAGTGCACAGTGGGGTGGCAGTGCACAGTGGAATGGCAGTGATGTGTTCCCAGCTCATCTCTGCAGAGGAGTCAGTTCCTTCCCCTGGGGTTCTGTCCCTGGAGCTTTTGCTTCCACAGCAGCAGGTGTTGGAGGTTCTGGGTGAGGAACTGTAAATGAAGAACATGGTTTCTTTTTGCTGTGAATTGTGGGGCTTTGTTAACCTGGTTCCTGTCCCTGTGCTCTGCAGTGCTGGCAGCTGTACATTTGTTTAATTCTTTGGATTGATACCTTCCTTTTGTAAATGCATATTTATAAAATCTTGAAATTAAAATACTGCTTTGTTTAACGGGCCCAGACGTCCCTTCTGTGGTTCATGGCTCAGCTTCATTTCTGCCCCATGTCCTTGTCAGGCACCTTTAGCAGGAGTTTATTGTCCATTTAAACAGGGCTGTTCCTCCAGCTCTGGCACAGTTCCTGTCACCCAGGGCTCTGCAGAGTTATCCCTGGGCAGACACTGCCCAAGCTGCTGGAGCTGTCACCACGCACAGCTGAAGTCTTGTCTCTCCAGGGCTCCTCTCCTTTTGAGGGCACCCAGAGGTGCCCCCCTGCCCAGCCCCTGCTCAGTGCCCCCAGCAGAGGAACTTCAGTCCCTGTTTACATGGAAGGAATCAGTTATTTCTACGGAATCAATGTAAAGAGGCCAAATTCAGTCAAACCCCAAGGTAAAGACCCTTCAGCAGCCACCTGGATGTGGCAGGTCCTGCAGGAGGAGTGGGAATCCTTCCTGCCCCAGCCCAGCCAGCCCCTGCCGCTGCTGGGCCGAGGGGCTGGCACAGCTCCAGCCACGAGCTGCTGCTTTAAAATGTGTTAAAAGGTTTGGACTTAATGTGTATTCACCTGCTGCCAAAGCTCCCTGCAGACTCCTGGGAAACAGGGCTTTTCTGGAAGTTGCAGTTTATTTAACCAAGGACAGAGGCATTTCTTAGTAGGTGCCTTTAAATAGAGCCTTCTTTGGGTTATTTTTAGCTCTTGGCAAACATTCAGGCTTTTGGCTTCTGAGAAACTGGCAGTCTATTGCATTTCTGTCATGGATCTGAACCAAATTTCTTATCTCTGCTGCAGTTGGGTGTGAGTCTGGTTTGATTCTCACTCGCTGTGTGCTGGGGTTTCCTGGGGAGCAGGAAGTGGGAGTTGCCTCAGAGCAGAGAAATTCTCTGAAAGTGCTTTTTTCCACCAGCCCCAGGACTCCACACTGAGCCAGCTTCTTGAGCATCAGCTGGGTAATGCTGGCCCCACCTCAGACCTGGGTGGGGCTGAACTTGGAGAGTTTACAGAGCAGAAATACTCCAGGAGCAATAGTAATAGTAATAAAAATAATAATAATCATGATGAATAAATATTCTCTGCTCTGAAATAGCAAAATAGAGCTGGGATGGTGCCAGCACAGCTGGAAGGTGGGCTTGGGATTATCCTCATTTCACAGGCAGAGCCCTCCTTGGGGTCCCTGAAATTCGGACCAGCAAGGGAGGAGCTGGGGTAGCCCAGGCCCCGGGGCTCTCTGGCTGCCTGGGGTGCTCACACCGACCCCTGCTGTCGCTGTTTGGTGACAATGGGGACCTGTCCTTTCCCTCCCTCCCCCTGTCCCGGTGCTGGATTTAGGCACAGGGGCAGTACTTGCTCTGGTCCTGTGCTTTAACATTCCTGGGATGTATCGGGACATTCCAACCCCAAAGACCTCCCCGGGCAGTTTTTCCCCGTTCCCTTCCCTCAGTGCTGTCCAGGATGCTGTGGGCACCGGGCAGCCAGGTCTGGGCACTTGGAGCCTGCGGAAGATCCCCTCTGGCTGCACCCTGGAGGTGTTCAGTGGGCACAGCTGAAATCCAGAGCTGGGGAGGATGGCTGGCTTTGCCTCTCATGCGGCCTGGGAAGGGGACCATCCTGCTTTCCTAAGGGATATTTCGAGAGGAGAAGGAGGAGACAGGGTTTAAAGCCCAGGAAGCAAAGCCATGGAGCTGCAGCCTCCTGAGGTCGTGCCAGGTACTGAATTCATCATTGCCCCGACAAACAGAATCCGCTCCCAACAGCTGAGTTTGCTGCTATGGAAATGACCCCTGTGATCATGCCCAAAGGTCCCCCGGACCCAAACACCCCTTTCTGAGCCTGCTTTGTGCTGCTGCTGCTGAGGAATTGCTGATGGAAAATGATGGTGCCCCTCTGGCACCTGCAGCCCGTGACAGCCTGAGCAGGAGCCCAAGGCTGTGTCTGCACTCCAGCTCTGACAGGGCTGCAGCTGGCTCAGGAATTACGGGCATGGAAACTCTCCCGTGGCAATGAATTCCATATGAAAGCCCTGTGCTCCTGGGGAACCCCTCTGGTGACCTTCCCCAGGGACAGAAACTCCCACGCTTCTGTTTTATTCCAATCCTTTTTATGGATTTCCTCCCCTCAACGATTAATTTGTAAATTACCCAATTAATGACTTAATGTCACATCAGCCCATCCCCCATTGCTGCACATTTCCAGGAGCTTTAATATTTCCCAGAATATTTGCCAAAGCCACGCTGAGGTTCTTCAGCTGATTCTTCTATGAACCCTGGTCTGTAGAAGTCCCAACAGTTTGCTTCACATAGGAGTTGGACTTTCTGCTCTCTTGTTCCTCACATTCCTGCAAGAATCCTTAAAAACCACCAGGTCCCACCCATCCGGCACCGGGAGGAGCACGAGTCTGGGGATTAATTAATTCCTGAGTTCACCCCCAAGCCCTCTGGACTCCTCCTGGAAATTTCCTAGGCCTGTGGAGTCACTCCTCTGAGTTATCCCCCTCTGTGTCACCAACCTCCTTCCATTTAGCTTATTTTGGGTGAGCTCCGTAGAGTTTTTTCCTCCTTTTTTTTCAATCCCCAAGCCCTGTGTAAACAACTCCATAGCAACGGCTGGAGCCCGTGAGTCATTCAGCTTTTCTGCCACGGACACGCTCCTGGTGCTGCTGCTGCCGGGATTCCAGAGCAGGGGAGGGCTCAGCTCTGACTCACCCTTTTCTCCTCAGGGCACCCCTCTTGGCTGTGGCCCTGCTTTATGATTTTATGGCTGGATGTGTCATGGTCTGTGTCACTTCTGCCCCTCAGGGGGGTGTTCCGCCCCAGGGGGACCTTCTGTGCTTGTCACCTGTCCCCTCTCCTCTGAGGTTTAAACTCACCTTTGTGGGAAATGGATTTGTAGAGAATTCTCAAAGCATGTTGCTTCACATCTCAAAGCAAATTGATCCACAATTAAATCAAATTAAATAAACTAATTAACTAAATAAATCAATACCACATCCACTACAATCAATAAAACATCAACAATATAAACATACTATCCTCCAAAATCAAACAATTAATTCTTTTACTAACACATAAACATAATTATAAAAAATTTAAAAAATACATATAAACTTATCTAAGCATTCCAAATCCATCCACAGAAACATTATGTTTTGCTCTTGTTGGAGCCCCCCCTCACGTCCAGACTCTGTTGTAGAAGGAATTTGTGTCACCTCTGGTCTTGGGAACTTGCACACCTCCTCCCCAGCACCTGAGAGCCCACTGGAGGTGCCACCTGTGGGCGAAGTTCCCAACCCAAATCCTCACCTAAAATCTCTTTGGATGAGGAAAAAACATTCTCTCACCTTTTGTGAGCCCTCGGTTTCCTTGTTTTAATTTGCAAAGTTTTGCCCAAGAGTTTGGGTTAATCAGGACTGGCCTGGATGGAGCTGGGGACAGGGACTTTGCCTGGATCCTGCTCCATCCCTGGCTCCCAGAGCAGATCCCTGGGGGGGACTCAGCCGGGGGCTGGGGCACGAGAGGGCCGGGCCTGGATGCAGGTTGGAGCTGTGGGATGTGGAGCCTTCACCAGGCACCCCCAGGCCCATGTGGGGATCACACTGAGCTCCCCAAGCTCTGCAGGACACGGGGCACTCCAACCCTCAGCACAACGGGAGAAAAACGTGGGATCTGCAACACCCCTGGGGGGTTTCCCTCGCTGTTGGCAGCAGGACGGGGAGGGCAGCGTCCCCTGGGGTGTGACCAGCCTGGACGGCCTTTAGGGACACCAAACCCTAAGCCCAGCGAGCCCCTGGACAAAACCTCCTCGTGCCCAGGCCCTGCTGTCGGAGGGCAGCAGCAGCGAACATCTGGAGCCGCACAGCTGGGCTGGCCCTGCCCTGGGTGCCTCCAGCCTCTGCCCGGACTTGGATCCATCCTCTCCCGCCCGATCCCTCTCCTCTCCCGCCCGATCCCACTCCTTTCCACCCCGCACGGCAGCAGAGGGAGCCCTTTCGCTTCTGTTTAAAGAACAATTAAATAAAGAATCATTTTAAAAGGAGCAGGGAAAGCTTTCAGGACGGGCTTGCTGGAAACAACTCCCGGGATCAATCCTGTGCCCTGAGGAGCGCCAGAGCCACCTGCGGGCGTGGCATTGCGGCGGGCAGGGTGTGTCACCTCCCCGGGGCCACCCCGGCCACCCTGCCCCTCCTCCAGAGGGGTGACAAAGAGGGGGACAGGCAGCAAAGCCAGCGCTGGGGCCGGGCGGGGATGGAGCGGGATGTGAGGGGATATAACGGGAACATGATTCACTGCTCTGGTGTTACAGGGGGTGTGAGCAACGCTGCAGCTGGAAAAAGGCAGTAAAAACGGAATTTGCTGCCAGCTCTGTGTGTGTGGGGCTGGCTGCCTGGGCTGGCTCCTCAAACAGCCCTCGAGACCGCCCCGACTGGGGGGAATAAGCTGTGATTTAATAAATGCCCCCTAGGAAAGGATCCGGCCCAGGGCCTCAGGTGGAAAAGTCCATTAAAAATCAGAGTCCGAATGGCCAAAGGAGGATTTCCCATCTGCACCCAAGGCTGCAAGCAAATACAAGCATTTGTAGGAAGACCTGCCATCCTGCAAGGATTTCTGCAAAAAAAGTCCAGGCAGGGAGTGACAAATGGGAGCAGGTGGGAACAGGCTGATCCATGGACTGATCCATGGGCTGATCCCTGGGCTGATCCCTGGGAGATCCCTGGGCTGATCCCTGGCTGATCCCTGGCTGATCCCTGGGCTGATCCCTGGGAGATCCCTGGGAGATCCCTGGCTGATCCCTGGGAGATCCCTAGGAGATCCCTGGGAGATCCCTGGGCTGATCCCTGGTAGATCCCTGGCTGATCCCTGGGCTGATCCACACATGAGCTTGAGGATCCTGCAGAGTCTGGCTGTCACTGCCTGGCTCACCTTGACCTGTGCAATGTGGTGGAGGGAAGGGAGACTTCCCTGGAAATGCAGATTTCACTGTTCTGGGATGGCCTTTGCCAGGTGGGAGAGGAAGGCCTGTGGCAGGGTCGGTGAGATTACCCCTGGATTTGCGATGGATTACATGGATTTTTGAACTTCAGTGCCTGCTTGACTTAGGCTCAACACCACCCAAAGGTGCGGAAGCAGCAGGAGCCTTGCAATTCCCTTAGGGAATAACTCCCAACTCTGCCTCCTGAGCACCTCCTCCCTGGGAGCATCCACAGCCTCAGATGTGAACCCACAGCTCAGGTCTCTCCTGCTCTAAATATGTACCAGGAGGAAATTCCAGCCCTGGCCCCTCTTGGCAAAGCTCTCAGCTCTGCTCTTGTGGTTTGAGCCGCAGGACCTCTGACTTCCAGCTGCAAAAATCCTGTAGTTACACAAGAGGAAGCAGCAGAGCTCATGTGCATGGGAATTATCCTGTGTCCTAAAGCTCTGCTGGGGCTGGAAGCCATCTGTGTGACCCTTGCCAGGGTTGGAGGGGAGACATTCCATCTTTCCTGTGTCATTCAGAATAAAAAGCCCAAATCTGGCTGCTGCTGGCAGCCCTGGCAGGCGCTGGGTCCGTGTGTGGGACGCTCTGAGCTGTTTTTCTTAAGTGTGATTTAGCAACGCCCAAGCGCGTCCAGCCGGGAGCTGCCGGGTCCCGGGGATGTGTCAGGGCCTTCAAGGAAAGGAATAAAAAATGAGCACAACTCAAGGGATGGAACCTTGGAAGTCGGCAGGGCTCAGCAGCTGCGAGGGGAAATGGTGACGATCTCGCTGTCTGGAGGGAATTTAAAGCACGGACATGGATCCAAGCACTGTCTGCACACTGCGAGATGTGGAATTTATGGCAGTTCATTGCCATTCATGACCTGGAATTGCTAGTAGCTGAACACTGTCAGTCACCCACAACCCGAGAAGGTTTCAATTAACGGATTTAACTTTTAGTAATTTGTTCAAAGCAACCTCACACAGGTGAAGTCAAACCCACTCTGGTTTAAGCCCACGGGGCAGCCCTCAGGACACCCCCAAATCCAAGGAATCACAGTGTCCCAGGAGCTCTCAGCAGGTGGTTTGGTGTGTCCAGCTCCAGGTGTGCCAAGGGCCTGCTTCTCTCAGAACAGAATAGAAATTATTTCTAATATTTAATTACTGGAGTTGGAGCTTGGTGTCTGCTCACTGCCCCTCTCCTTCCCACCAACACAAATGTGTGCCAGGGCTGTGCAGATAACCCATAAATAAAGTGACTTCCCAGGAGAGGTTCAGCATCTGCTCCCTGGGCTGGGATCCCTGGGAACCCCTGGCTGGATGTGCAGCTCCACACAAGGAAGGCACCGTGGGTTCTCTGTGTGGGACCAACAACAAAGCCACGGAGCAGGAGCATCATCCTGATGTTTCCCAAAAGTGGGGAGAGAGGCCGGGCTCTGTCCTCACACACAGAGGGGGAGACGAGGCTGATGTCACCATGGGTGGGGGCAGTGAGGCCACACCAAGCGGGTGACAAAGCTCCCTGCCCCTGTCAGGGGGTGCCAGGGCCATGTCTGAGCCTCCCAAACCTCTCCTGACCCATCCTCTGCAGCTGGCACTGCTGAGATGGGCTGAGGAGATCCAAAGTGCTGCCTCCCCGCTCCAGGAACAGCTCCAGGCTGGGAATGGGGACAGGGGCTGGCATGGGAATGCAGGGATGAATTCCTAGAGGGAATGCAGGGATGAATTCCTACAGGGAATGCAGGGATGAGTTCCTACAGGGTATGCAGGGATGAGTTCCTACAGGGAATCAGGAGGCACAGCAGCACAGGAGGAGGGCAGGCAGTGGCCCTGACTGTGCTGAGCTCCTGCTGCTCCCTGGCAGGAAAAGCCATCCCTGCCTTCCCCCGTGCCCCGGCAGGGCTGAGGCTGTTTTGCTGGGTCGGGAGAGGCTGGGGCTGCCCGAGCACTCCCTGGGACAGCGTTCCCACTGCTCCCACCCCGCGGCGTGACTCAGATTTCCCGGAGATGTTCTTATCTCGTCCTGCCCCTGCAAGGGCTGCCCTCTGTCCTTCCCCAGCGTGCTGGGCTTTCCTGTGCATCCCACACACCCTGGGAGCTGGGACAGCCCAGGGAGGGCTGGGGGGCCAGGGCAGCTCTGTGCCCCCAGCTCAGCTTCCCCTGCGAGGAAAGGCCACTGGAGCTGGGCTCAGCTGAGCAATCCTGCTCCAGAATCCCAGGAAACCCCTCCCGAGGCTCAGCCCAGCCCTGAGGGTCTCTTAACCAGGCAGAGGAGGAGGAGGAATGTGTGTCATGCTGGATGGAAAGGGATTTTTTGAGACTGTGGTGAGACCTCTGGGATGTGATCCCGGGGAAGGAATGACTCGGAGATGTCTCCACAGGCATTTCCCTGTGTACCCCTCATAGAATGAGCACCTCTGTCTGTAAACAATAAATCCTGGAAATGGTTCCACTGCCCCTGCACATCCCAAAGGCATCTGGACAGGAGCCCAGCCCCGGGGAGGAGGATGCTGCAGTGCAGGGACAGGGATTTGGTGGAAGTGACGCGGAGTCTGTCCAGGCCTGGCCAGATTTGTGTCACACCACGAGTGGCCTTGACTCCCTGTCCTGCCAGAGCCCAGCCTGGAGCTGTGCTGGCTCCGGTTGTCCTCATGCTGCTTTTTCCAGAGCCAGGCTCTTCCCAGGGCAGGGGGCTCCCAGAGGAAGTGATTATTCATTTCCAGGAATGTTTGAACCAGTGGGAGCTCCTGAAATCCTCCTCAGGGCTGGGTGTGTTTCCTCAGCACTGGGCTGCTCTGTCCACTGGGGCTGGGGAACACCCTGGCATCAGCTCCTGGTGCCCCTGGGCTGCCTGGGCAGCTCCAGGCTGATCTCTGGGGCAGCACAGAGCCTGCCAGGGTGGGCAGGGGATGCAGACACCTCCTGAGCAGGGCTGGGCTCTCCCAGGGCAGGGACTGTTCCAGCCAGGGCTGTTTCCATGAGTGCAGAGAACTCATTCCAATGGAAACCTCTTCCCTGAGCTCCCTCCGGCCCTCACAGCGGGACAAGCACAGGACCTGTGCCTCAGCCTGTCACAGAGTGACCACAAACAGCAAAAACCCTCTTTTTGCTTGTTCTGAACCTGCACCCCCTGCTCTGGTTAGCACTTGGGGGGCTCTTTTGGGGCCTTGGGAGCTGTTCCCTTCATCCATCCCTCTGGGACGGGCCACCAGCATCCCCCGAGCATCCCCTGCAGTTTTTCAGGTGGAATAACCTCATCCTCAGCTCGGATTCCTTTTTCTCCCCTCTCCCTGAGCTATGTGCACCTCCAGCCCTCCCTCCCTGCATCCCCGCTGCTCCAGCACCGGGCGGGGACGCGCTGGGGCCGGGACAGGAGTGAGCTCAGCGCTGAAACTCCTGGCCCGGCAGGACGGCCCTGGGTGTGGGCCAAAAGCTGCTTTATTTACGGTCTCTGAGCAAACTGGCATCGCTGAGGGGCTCAGCTGCAGCAGCCCCTCGGCTCCCTGGAAAGGGGGATGGAGGTGCCAGGCATGCCTAGGAGCTGCTAGGGACGGGGATGGGGCGGTGACAGCTCGTGTGACCCCCCAGCTCTGCCCACCCGTGAGAGGGGCTGCTCTGGGTGCACACCAGCCCTGCTCCCGGGGTTGTTTTGGGTGGAGTTCTTCGGCTCACTCGGATTTGTTGGTTTCTCCTGCTGTCTTTTTGGGAGCATCCTCCCATGCTGTCCCGCCTCAGCCCATTCCAGCTCCCACCCTCTGCCCCTTCCCCCGCCCTGCTCTCTGACTGCACTGCTCAGGATTGCGGCGATGAAAATCTGCCCCCAAATACGATAAAGATGTGATGTCCCTCCCCCTGCCCTGGGGACACGGAGGGGTCGCACCCTGTCACCGCGTGCGGGTGACCCTGTGGGCTGCGGGCACTGCCAGCCCTGTCGCCCGGGCTGGCGGGGCAGCGGGCAGTGCCTGTGTGGTCCGGCTGTCCCTCCCTCCCCCAGGCATCCCCCGAGGCTCCATTACACACTTCCCAAACTCGCTGGTCGCTGCCAGAGACGTTACTCAATGCAGGCACAGTCCCGACCCCATCCCGTGTGCAGCCGAGCCAGCAGAGACAGCCCGAGCCTCGCACGGAGCCCTCGCCCACCTGCTGCGGGTGAAAATCCACCAGGGCTCCGTGTCCCAGCTGGAAAACCTCTGCTCTGCGCCTGCAGGGGACGGCACAGACGGGGAGCTGCAGGGAGAACTGTCCCCTCCTGTCCCCCCCGTCCCCCACACAGGCACCAGGAGGGCAGGCACAGCAGCCCCGGGCAGAGCACACAGCCCCGCACTGCAGCAGGGAAGGGGGGTCAGGGACACGATGAAATCCCAGGAATTCCCTGGTGACCTCCCACACACTCCCTTCTCCTGCCGCTTGTCCTGAGGAGCGAACTGGAAGCTCTGGGAGGGAGTACAAGCTCCAGTTCGTTGTAAAAAGCAACGGGAAGTTCTGGGAAGATCACAAGTCCCCCAAGGCATTGTGCAGAAAGCCTCCATGAGGTCACCCCATTCCTGCTCATGCAAAACCTTTCCCTCCGTGGATCTTCTGTGTAGGGCGGAATCTGCCCTGGATCCAACTCCTGCTCCAGCAGCTCCTGGGGCTGGGCTGGAGATTTTTAAACTCCATGGAGATTAAAGCAGGATCTTTACAAGGATCTGTGAGGTGACACACAAACAGCACTGACCCACGGCAGTGCCCCGTGGCTGTGCCAGTGCTGCTCTGCACCCTCTGCAGGGACCCCAGCCCTGCCCAGGATAGGGGGCTCAAAGACAAGATGACAGCAGCACCTGAACTGTTATTTCATGGTTAACACTAGGAACCAGCTTTTCTAGGAGCCAGGACACAGTACCTGCACTGCCCAGGGGGGATTCCTGCACTGCCCAGGGGGGATTCCTGCAGGATCTGTGTCAGCTGCCCAGGAAAAAGCACATCCTTGGGAGAGGCAACCAGGGGACAGAGAAACACTTGGAGAGACAGATGAGGCTGTCCAAGGGCCATGCCCAGGACAACAGGAACACCTGGAGACATCCAAGCTGATTTTCGGCTGGTTTGCTATGGAAATGAGCTCTGGAGCACTGAGTGCCCCTGCCCGGGGAACCCTCCAAGCACCTGGCTGACCCAGCTGAAACCCGGCAAAGGAGAAATTCCCCAAGACCTTAAAATCCCTTTTAGGGGTGTGCAGGGCTGGCTGGGGTGGGCTGAGCTGGTGGCACTGGCTGAGGAGGTGGCTCTGGGAGACAAAAGCAGCTGGGCCGGGGGTGTTTATGCTGTCACAGGCACCCAGCAGTGGCCACGTTCCTGGGCGTGTCCTGGGCATTAATTCCAGGAGAGGCTCCGTGCTTGGCTGCTGCTCCCAGGTGCTGCGGGTGGGAAATAGGGATGGGAGAGGCTGGGATCTGGAGAATGGAGCAGGGAGCTGAGCTTGGGGAACCAGAGGGAGAGAGAGGGCATGGGAAGGGCTCAGCAGGGCGTGTGTGCAGCCGCAGCCTGTGTCCTCTGCCCAGCCAGGCCAGCTCTCCCAGGGCCCAGCAGCATTTCACACCCCAGTGCAGGCAGGACTGTGGGACTGTGACTCCCAGGACAGCTTCTGGCTGGACAGACAGGGAAGGTTTGGAATTATTATTATTAATAATAATAATAATCATCATCATCATCATCATCATCTAGGTTTAAGGAGCACACAGTGTGGGAGGATGGGCTGAAATGTCTGTCACCAGCTCAAACCTTGGCTTTTCTTTAGAGCAGGTGACTTTGCCACCTTCCAGTGCTTCCCAAAGCCGAGAGCTCCGTGTGCAGCATCCAGCACTCCAGGGCAGGTTCCAAGCTTTCAGTCAGGCTCACCTGCATTCCTGAGCCAGGCAGGTGAGTGCTGGAACACCCCTGCAGGAACTCTGCGGGCAGAGAGCAGCTCCCTGCAGGCTGCTCCTGCCAGGGAACTCTGGTGTGGGTTCCTTACAAACCTCTTGAGGGGTCTTCAGGAGAAATGGGTGTTAAATGTCTCTGAAATGGGCCCTGGTGTCTCTACCGGCCTCACACTGCCCCCGTTGGTTACAGACCCAGCGAGTTTGGCCTTGTTATAGATACATAGTATAATATACATACATACATACATATATATATACATACATACACAACCCCCTGAACTTTCGGGGAGTGGACAAAGTGCAAAGTCCCCTGCAGAGCCCAGTCAGCCTGAACTTCCCAGCTTTGGGGGGAAATGCCCACACGTGTCCCAGGGGGGATATGGGGAAGGCTGAACCTTCCCCGTGCCTCAGGCGAGAGGGAAGGAAGAGGAAAACACACGGCCCGGGAGTCTGGGATTAAAGGAGGCTGCACCTCCGAGACCTCATGGGTATGGCCCGATGTACTCTCCCTTTATTCCAATAAAGCCACGGACTCCTCCGTCTCCTTTACGGACATTGGCCTTTCACAGTGTGAATTTTCACACACTCCTGACCTGTCCCTGAGGGAGAACAAAGGAAAAAACCTCGTGGCCACCTAGCCAAACACTGATTTGTCTGCTTTGTACCCCACTGTAGATTTGGTGAGACAGATGGGGAGTCTTTTAAAGAGAATCCTGGAGCTAACAGAGCAGGATGCACATGACCACTTGTCAAGGATGGAAAAACCTTGTATCAACATCTCCCAGGGCCTGAGCTCAGGTGAGGGCGGTGATGGGCAGGGTTACAGCAGAGGCTCCCCACATTTCTCTCACGCTGCTTTCCTGAAAAACTTTAGGACGTGTTTACTGATAATCCTAAATCTCTCCTGGGCTGAAACTGAACCCGTGGCTGCAGGTGGAGATGTTTTGTGCTGGCCCTCGGGGCTCTGCTGTGCCAGGGTGAAGGGTCAGTGTTCTGTTTTCCCTTGGTTGTGCTGCTGTTCGTATCCTCCAGCACTGCGGGAAGCTTTCGGTCCGTCGGGATTTCTGCAGCTCCCGGGGAGTCAGGATTTACTCTTGGGTAAATGTGGGACGCATTCCCTGAAATATCGGGAGATGCTCGGATTTTGTTTCGGGCAGCGAGGCAGAAAAGTGAGCCTCACTTTAAGTTCTTGTAGCAGTTAGCTGCCCCAGGTGTAACTTCCCCCTCCCTGATTGCCTGTAATTGATGCTAATTAGTGGCTAATTGACGCCATTTGCGCCTCGATTGTCTCGGCTGCCCGGGTAGGGAGTTTGTGTTTGCACCAGGTGACACCGAAATGATTTTCTGGGTATTTGGGCGTGGTTCGTGAAGATCGAACACTGAATTTTGCGCGTGGAACATCCTCTGCACAGACCTTGGAGCCGGCCTGTGGGCGTGCAGCGCCTTCACTCGAATGTGGGAAGCAAGGGCTGGAGTCTGCGGCATAATGAAGCGATTATGGAGTTTGTAATTTAATTCTGGGCAGTTTGAATGTCCCTGCACGTTTTTACCTCCTGGCAGTGATGTATGTGCTGGTGAATCTCTGCTTTGTGGCTGTGGGGATGTGCCCCAGCCCAGCTCTGGGGCCACCCCAGGGTCAGGTGGAGGAGCCCCTCCATCACCCTGCCCCGGACACCCCCAAGTGTGGGACTGGCTCCCCGAGGGGCCCTGGCTCCCCCCAGCCCGTCCATACCCGGGTGGAAGGGCCGTGTCCCGCCCCTGTGACGCAGAAATGCTCCGGGTGCCTCTGCTGGGCTTTACCTGGCGGGGCTCAGCTGCTCTCCAGCCCCCTTTCGGGGCAGGGATCCCTCCTGCTCCCCTGCAGCTCTGTTTTGTCACCTCACGTCATCCTAGGGGATGAGGGCTGTTCCTCGGGGAGCTGCTCTGTGCCCCCAGGTTTGCTGGAGCAGACAGAGGGCCCTGCTGTGTGCAGACAGACAGACAGACACAAGTGTGCTGTGTGCACCTGGAGCACCGCCAGGGGAACATGGAAAGCAGATGTTGGATTGGGACCTGCTGGAGGAGCCCTGTTCCCGCTTCCTCCCGTGCCTCTGTGGTCAGGGCTGGAGTCAGGAGCTCGGCAGGGATCAGGAGAGCTCAGAGCAGCCCTGGCTGAACGGAATGTCTGCTCACGTGGCCTTTGCAGAACGCAGGAACAGCCAGAAGTCACATTACGCAGGAGCTGAGGCATGATCAGGAAACTGAGGTGCTCCCACTGCTTTTCCCTGTTCCCAGGGAAGCCTGGAGCTGCTCTGAGTCACCCCAGGGTGGGCTGCAGGCAGCTGGGTGTGGGTCCTCCCCAGAGCCTGCCCTGCCCACCCAGCCCCAGCCCTGCTGGCTCTTCAGGGGCCAACATTGGGGACCTGGGGCCTTCTCCTCACATCCCTCTGAACCTCCCAAAGAAAGACCCTGATGGGTGAGACCCCAGCTGGGCTTCACAAACTTCCCTGACTTCCACAAGCCAAGGAATGGGAATTCTCTCACTTCTCCTTTGTCCTTTGCTGCGTAACCTCAAGTTTGCTCGCCGGATATGGGGCTGAGCAGTAGGAGATGTATCTGGACCATGGAAATGATCCCAATTTGAGTCTCTACAGACATTCCCATTCTGCCAGCCCCTGGGTCCTGCAGCTCGGATGCGGCAGAGGAGCAGTTCCTGCAGCACAGGAGGTGTCTGGGGGAGCTGGAAGCCTTTTTGCAGCTTGGGGTTTCTTTGCTCTCAACAGCAAAAAAAAAAAAAAAAAAAAAAAGGGGCAGGAATTTTTTTCTGTCTGGCCCATAGGCTCTGCCTGCGAACTTCCAAAGGGGTTTGATGGCTCAGGGCTGGAGACAGCAGACAAAGGTTGCTATGGGGAGGAGGGATCAGTTTTGCTGAGCAGGAAAACTTCAGCAGAGTGATTTTGTTCTTGGGAAATCCACGCTGGAGAGGATGTTCTGAGGGACTTGTGCCTTTCCTGCTCCAGGCCATGTGTGCAGCTGGAGCAGCCTCAGCCCTGGCTGACTTTCAGGGCAGATGAGGGAAACTAATTGGATCCAAACGCCCCGATTTGGCTCCTCTGGCTGTGGAGTATCCAAGACCCAATGGGTGATGTGAGGTGTTAAATGCCTGTGTAAGGCTGGGTCCCACAGGTGAGGGCCTGGATGTGCCTGAGGGCTCGGACAGGACTTTTCTTTGGAAAAGAAAAGCAGCACTTTGGAGAGGATGAACCTTTTGCTGAAGAAACTACAGCCAAGGGTGTGTCACTGTTGGCAAGGAAAATCTCTGGATGCTCTTGGACACGGTGGTCTGTGCTTTCATTTGAGGGTGCCTGTTTTTAGGATTCAGGCCCTTTATGGAGTGTTAATCCAAGACATCCCTTTCCTACCAGCCCAGGGAAAGGGCAGGGGGGGAGGGGGGCACTGGCTTTACTGCTCTTGGTTTTTGCCTTCCCTGCACCCCTGGGGAGATGGTTCTGATTTGCACTGCCCTGTCCCAGGAGTGGAGAGGAGGCAGAGGGTGCTGCAAGGCTGAGCCGGGGAGAGGAGGGCTGAGCCGTTCTCCAGGCAGGAATTCAGGGAGCTTTTCTTGAGCACAGCTCAGGAAGGACAATGCTGTAAGTGATTAATCCTGTGCTGGACACTCCTGTTTCTGGGGACACCCCTGCTCCTGGTGCCCTTGGGTGCTTGTGTCTCCTGGAAATCACATCCAAAGCCTCCCTTCAGGCAGGTGCAAGCAAAGCTCCTGGGGACAGTTGCAGAAAAGCAGAGCACAGGTTTTACTGTGGGTGGCTGACCTGAGGGGTTCCATGTGCCATCAGGTGTCCTGCCTGCCCCTCTGTCCCCTGAGCAGCTCCTGGTCCCTCTGTCACCCCCGGTGTGTCCAGGGCTGAGCCCTGCTGATGGAGCAGCCTGTGCACAGCATCTCCTCTGGAAAAAAGGATGAATAACTCCTCCAGAGAGCACCACAAAGCTCCTCAGGTTGTTCTGGATGTGCTGCAGGACTCTGGGAATGCTGCTTCCCTTCTGGTGAGGTGTGGTCTGAAAATGGGGAGAATTTCCTGTGCTGAGTGAGGCTGGAGGCTGACAGAAAGCTGCTGCTGATGGCAGATGCAGAAAGGCTGACATGGTGGTGACACAAGTGGTGACATGAGTGCTCTGAGTGCTCCCTTGATGACAAAGCTGTTCACAGCTTCAGTTGTCAGAAGTGACTTCCCAGCTCTGGGTCACAGGGGAGAGGTTTGGCCAGGGAAGGGCTGCTCAGGCACAGAGCCCAGCTCCCTTGGGAGAGTGTTCCTGCTGGCTTTGTGACATTCCCCATGGAATCCAGGCCTGCCTTTTCCTCTGGAAGATAACTGGGTCTGTGGTGTGTGACACCCACCAGGGACCTGCTCGTGAGCAGGAAAGTTAAGTCATCCAGACATTGCTTCAACTGGCCTCAAATCACTCAGGTCATTCCCAAAAATACACAGCCCCCAGCAGAACTCAGCAACCACAGCAACTCAGCAACCTGTGCTGGAGGGAATTTCTTCCCTGGATGTGTAAATTTTATTTTTATCCTTGTGTGCAGCTGCTGCTCCAGCAGAAGTTCTGAAGACCCCGGGGCTGGGGAAAACTCAGCAGAAAGGAGGGACTGCTGCAGCTGAAGCACTCCAGAAGGTCATTTAATGAAACAACAAATGTGACAGGCCCAGGGATAATCCATGTGCAGGACAGGTCGTACTGCTCGTGTGCTCCAGCCCTACCTGGGTTATATTTGGTGGCGGGTCTGGGCAGTGTTTCCTTTTCTGCCCTTGTGTTTGTCCTCATTTGCTGTACAGGAATGAGGGCTTGGGGAGCCCATCCTGGGTCACCCCGGGTTTCCTGGGGATGGGCAGGGGGAAGGTGAATCGTACAAACTGAGGCGGATCTGCTTGGACACTGAATGTTCCTGTCTCACATTTCTGGCGTGGCAGGGAGGTGTCACAGCCCTGCAGCATCTTCCTGCTAAAAACAGCTGCTGGCCCAGCCCTGCTCCTGCTGCACGTGGTGTCCAGGACAGTTCGTGTCCCAGGGCCCCTCCCGGGAATGTGGGGTGGCTCAGCGATGTGTGCTGGGCTGGCAGGACCTTGTCCATCCTCTCCTGCTCCATGAACAGCCTGGGGTGGCATCCCCATCCCTCGGGATTTAAATGCTGTGGATGTGACACTTGGGGACAGGGTTTAGTGGTGGCCTTGGCCAGGCTGGACTTGGTGACCTTGGAGGGTTTTCCCAACCTAAACAATTCCATGAATCTGTGATTTCAAAGGGTCAGGCTGCTCAGGCAGGGCTGGGGTTTGGAACACTGAGTGCAGCAAAGCCAAAAGCCTGGAGCTGCCCGGAGCAGGGAATTCTGTACCGGGGCAGGGAATTCTGTGCCTGGAGAAGGGAATTCTGTGCCGGGGCGATGCTGCTGGCTGGGAGCTCAGGAGATGTTTGGGCAGTGACATCTCCCGTGGCTCTGCAGCTCAGCAGGGGCCAGTCTGGGAGCATGTGAGACCCCGGCAGGAGCAGAGATGAGCAGGAACAGCCGAGCCCTGTGCCTGGAATGTGTGCCTGGGGCACAGTGTCACTTGTCCCGTCACTTCTCCTCTCAGCCCGTGTGCTGATGCGGCTGGCTGGGAATGTTTCCCTGTGCTAAGGAGAATTTCATGGCAGAATGAAAACAAACAGTGCAAGTTTTCCATTTGGAGGGATTGTTTTCACTGAAAAGTGAGATTTTCTGTTCTCTTGCCTGATCATGTTTTTGATGCAAAGTGGAAGTTTTCCAGTTTTTCGTCTTGTCAAAAAGTCAACAGCTCTGAAAAGCAGATTTATTCCAGCAAAATACTTTCAGGCTGGAGCTTTTTCTTCCCAGCTCCTTTCCAGGCAGCTCAACTCGTTTTAGCTGTTGGGGTTGGATGTCTCCTCATCTGAGGGCCCTCACACAGAAATCCTTTTCTCATATTAGAGAGCAGGATTTTAGTGAGAGCAGGAGAAAACATAAAGCAGAAGAGTCTCCGTTCTGTTATTAAAAACCTGCTGGGCACTGCTCAGGCTCCCCAGGGAATGGGCACGGCCCCAGAGCTCCAGGAGCTCCCAGAGATGGCCGGGGCGGGATTATTGGGGGTCTGGGCAGGACAGGAGCTGCACTGGGTGATCCTGGGGGTCCCTACAGCTCGGGACATTCCCTGACTGTGATTTCCAGTGGAACACAGGCTGTGGGTGGCTGTGTGGGCGAGGCTGTTCTCCAAAAGGCTTCCATCAGATGGAGCTGTGGATGTGCTCTGGGTTTTCCCTTCCTTCCCTCGGAGTCTCCCGGTGAACTGGGGGAATATTCCCGTGCCAGCTCCCCTGCGCTGCCCGGGAGGTGCCGGCGCTGCCCCGCACAGAGCCGGGCTGGTCCCTCCCCGCCCGGTGGGAGGACACGCTCCCGCTGCCCCCGGGGATCACAGGAGGGACAATGGGGGCTTTGTGTCCCGTGTCAGCAGCCCTTGGACCGGGGCTGTCCTGACACGACCTCCCTGCCCTGGCCGTGTGCTGGGCACGGCCGGGAAGGGGAGATGATGTTCATGCCTTTGGGGCTGAGTGGTGAGGAGGGAAATGTCTGCAAATAGCAGCACTTGCATCCCTGGTGTTAATGAGACTTTGATCCTAGAAACTTCTTTAGGAAGGGATCCTGGCAGGGTGGGCAGGCCCTGGCACAGGGTGCCCAGAGCAGCTGTGGCTGCCCCTGGATCCCTGGCAGTGCCCAAGGCCAGGCTGGACACTGGGGCTTGGAGCAGCCTGGGACAGTGGGAGGTGTCCCTGCCAGGGCAGGGGTGGCACTGGATGGGCTCTGAGGACCCTCCCGACACAGATGTTCTGCGGTTCTGTGAAGCTCTGGCTGCTGTGCAAGGGTTGGGTTTCTCTCACTTCGCCCAGGGGCCAGCCCAGCCTTGCCCATGCTGGGTGTGCGCCCTCGCTCCTGTCCCGCTGCACTCCCGGGGCAGAGCCGGCAGGGGACGAGCTCCTCCATCACACACGGGCAGAAAGAGCCTCAGGGCTGTGAGGAGCTTCAGGCTGAGCACTGTGGTGGGGTCTGTGCCCAGCTGAGCCTGTGAGATGGCACGAGTTCCTGCAGGGTCACCCAGGCAATCCAAGGACCATTGTGGGCTTGGAGAAATCCCTGCTTTTGCCACGAGGAGCTGCAGGAAGGGCTCTGTGCTCCAGAAGTGCCTGTCCACAGCTGCTGGCCTGGGCTGGTCCCACCCCTGTAGGACAGGAAGCTTTGGGGGCTAAACTGTGGTGTGTAACTTCCACAGGTGAGACAGGGAGGTGTCACAGCCACATCCTGGTCCTTGCTGGGACAGGGAGCTGCTGAGAGTGGCCTTGGTGTCACTCCTGGGGACAGCTGGAGCTGCAGACTCCTGTGGGATGGTGAGCCTGGGGCAGTGTGGTGCATCAGCAGGGTCAGGTGCAGACTGGAGCTCAGCAGGGCTGGGGTGGGAGGTGCTGGCCCCTCTCCAAAGGGGGGTGGGCTCAGCACTGGCTCCCTGCAGCATCCCCAGGGTGGGGTGGGAGCTGCTGGGAGCCCTGGGGCACCCCCAGCCTCTGTCCCTCTGCATGCTGGAAGCACTGAGGCTTTTTGGGGGGCAGGATTTTGGGGAGCTGTGGCAGCAGCATGGCAGGAGGCGGATGTGGAGCCACTTCTGAACATCTTGTCCTTTGCATCCTGCTTCATCTGCATTGCAGTGCAGGGCACTGTGTCTCCCAGGGGAAAAAATGCCCAGAAATTCCACAGACCCTTCAATATGGTTCTGTTTTACAGCAAGACAAAAAGGGGCCCTTTGTGTGAGGGCTGAAAGGAACAGCCCAGTCCCACAGCCTCCCCAAAAGCTTAATGTCAACTATTTGCCTCCTTGTGCTTTCACATAAACAAGCACTTTCTCCTGAATTTCTGTGCTCTGCTGGCTCCCCCAGCTCGGTGTGCCCTGTTTGGTGGCTCCCGTGGGAGGGACGTGTCCCTGCTGTCCATGTCCAGCCAGGGTGGTGCCCGTGCTGAGGGGCTGGGGGGACACAGGGCATGGGGAGCACAGGAGAGGTGACTAAAGTTGGGCTTGGGGAGGAGCGAGAAGCTTGAGCAGAGTTTAATTGAAGGCTCTGCTGCTTATCTGACAGCAGGAATGAGCTCTTGCTTGCAGATCTGAACTGGCTGAAGCAGCAGCAGCAGCCTGGTGGATCCCCCCAGTTCACAGCAGCCCACCCAGGACCTGCTTCTGCTCTTGCTGGGGTATCCCCGTCCTGCCCTGGGGTCAGTGTCCTCTGCTTTGGGTGCCTGTCAAAGGAGCAGCAGCAGCTGGGGCACCGCCCCTGCTATTCTGGGGGTTGTTTGCATGGCCACTAGAGCGTCCTGGGTGTAGCACCAACCATTTCTACCCTGAGTGCACCTCCCCTTTCCTTGTGTGCGCGTTCTCTTCCCCTTTATAAAAACAAAAAAGCAGAAGTGCAGCAAGGCCCGATGATGATGTGTGCAGAGAACAGAGCTGGAGTGAGAGTGAGAGGCAGCAGATTGCTGTGGTCATTGCTCAGTGCTCCCCTCCTGTGTCCCCAGGAGCTCTGCCAGCAGTGTCCCAGGACGCCTGGGCATGCACTGCCTGCATCCTCCTGCTACTGCGGGAACCCCACGATCCTTCCTCCTCCTCCTCCTCCTCCACTCCTCCTTGGGGCTGGTCCCAGAATCTGAATGTAGCTCCTGGCCTTGGTGAGTGGGATGTGATCCACAGGGATTCATTCCCACCTCAGCACCTGTTTGGAAGTTTTGACGAGTGTGGAACCCCCTGGGCTGGGGCGGGCCCTTGGCTAATCAGCCACCCCAGTTAGCCCTGGCTCAATTCCCAGTGGATCCAAAGCCCCTGAAGGCAGTGGATGGGCACTTGTTCACTCCACTTGATATTGGATCCAGCCTGTCCTGGAATAAACAGGAATAAAATACCTGTTGAGCTATTTGTTCCTTCTGTTGGCTTTTCACTGTAGCCTGAGCACCTAGACGAGGTTTTTCACCTTCCCTGGAATCTGTCACAGGATCCCGACTTCCCAAATCTGCCTCCTCTGTTGATCTGTTCCTGCTCCTCCCCTTTCAGAGCCTGTGATCCTCTCTTTCCATCTTCATCACACAGTTCACACGCACAAGGAGGAACTTGGCTTGGGAGCTGCTCGTGGAGAACTTCAAACAGTAGAATCAGATGAATGAATAAAGGGGAATTTTGTTGCTCTTATCCTTTCATCAGCTTGATTTGGTTGCCAGCAGTTGATTTTGCAGTTGTTGTTCCATCTTTGTGCTTAGGGTCAAATTAAAATCCCGCTGGAGATGGGAGCAAAGTGCTGTGGAGTTGTACAGGGCAAGGAAGGGCTGAATTTTGCTGCTGTCAGAGAAACACTTGGTTCTCCTCCTTCTGCTGAGAGGTTGGAAAAGCCTTGGATGGGAGCCTTGGAGGCAGGAGGTCTCTGTCCTGAGGATCCCCAGCCATGCAGGCCAAGCAAGTGAAATGCAGCATTAGGATGTTCCCAATAGTGCTCGTCAGCCTCCCTGGCCCACCAGGCTTTGGGGCAGGAGGGACATCAGCTGCTGCTTCTTCCCAGGGTAGCCCAGGAGTTTTCTGTGCCTCTTCTGGGTTGTAGGAAAAGGAGATGTTCCAGCGTGAATGAAAACCCCGTGCCAGTGGGGGATTGTAGGGTCATTAATGTTGGAAAAGGCCTTTAGGGCTGACCCCAGCCATGGATCTCACAGTGCCCCCTTCCCCCCAGGGCCCCCTTGCTCATGCTGGAGTCTCCATCCCAGGCAGGACCCTGTCCCTGGAGCCCTGGGCTGCAGGGATGTGTGAGTGCCCAGGCTGCTCCTGCCTCCTCTGGCCACGTGAGACACGTGTGGCATCTCCTGGGGTGCGTGGGATCTCCTGGGTCTGTCAGCTCCTGCAGGACAGGACACCCTGGCCAGGAATGTGGGAGCCATGTGGCCAGAGCCAAGAGAACGGGATGCTGAGGGGGCCCAGGGCCTGACAGCAGGGACTGGCTTAAACACAAATGAAAGAACAGAGGGAGAAATATTTCTAATGATTGTGAACTTTAGAAACAGAAAATAAAAGCTGATTCTTTTGCAGAGGTCCCTCTGCAGCCTGTAATTTCATTTCCCCCTTTTGCTTTTACTGCCTGCTCTGGGCCCTGTCAGAAGCCCCTGATTTACAGGCGACAGCTCTGGCTGTTTGTCAGGCAAGGCTCTCTAAATAGAAGAGTGTGAAACCTGTCCCACTGCCAGCAGCCCGGAGGATTGAACTCAGGAGCTGTAGCAGGAGGCGGAGTGTTGGGTGCTTTATGACTCAAACGGCTCTCAGAAATGCACCCTCCCTCCTTCCTCTGGGGAGGGTATTACCCTGAATCTCTCATCCTGCAGCTGGAGGATGGAAGCAGAACAGGAGGGCTGTTTGCTCTCTGCCCAGCTCTGTGTGCTGGCACTGCAGGGCTCAGCTCCAGCGAGCAAGGGTTTAGCACCACGGCTTGGTCTCAGGTTTTGTTTTATTCTCGTCATGAAAATGAAAGGAAAATGAGCCACATGAAGCCTCACACAGTGGCAGGGATACAGCACAGCCTGCTGATGAAGTGAATTGATAATTTTGTCTGAAATTTGGAGAAAGCCTGAGCAGATCTCAGTATGTCTTTTGAGCTCTGGCTGATAAGGAGAAGCTGTGTTCTCTGTGTGATGATACTTCTGTGCATCTGTCTGGTCTGTCTTTGGTGGTGCTTTTTTGGATGGTGTTAAAAAAACGTGGACCTTTGCCTGTCAGTGTCTTAAAGCTCAGCAGCATTGATTTGGATTTGAAGAGGGCCATGTGTGTCCCCACTCTCGCAGAAATCATAATTCTATAATGAACTGTAAAATTCTGGGTTTGCCCATTTCCAGCATCACAAACGGGTCATTGTTTGAGCAAGGGGCCTTTTACACTCTGCTCTCCAATGGGGGCTCCTGTGGAGCCCCAACACCCTGAGGCAGATTTACAGCCTGGCTGGGCTGAGCCTGGGGCTGCCGCTGCCAGGCTGGGGGGAGCAGCCTCAGGCAGTCCTGGCTCTGCTCTGGCAGCTGCTGAGCCACAGCTGGATGCAGGGGGCAGCTTGTGGTGCACAAAGGAGGCTTTTTGATTCCATTTTTGGACTGCAGCAGAGAATCTCTGGCTGGTTTGGGTTGGAAGGGACCTTAAAGCTCACCTCGTCCCACCCCTGCCGCGGCAGGGACACCTTTCTGTAGCCCAGAGTTCTCCAAGCCCTGTCCAGCCTGGCCTGGGAGAACAGGGCACCAAAGTGACCCAAAGTATTTGCAGAGGCTGGGCTGCCCAAGGGCTGCTCTGTGCTGCTGGGGTGGGCTCCTCTGGCTGCCTCTGGGCAGGGTCTCAGCCCCATCCTCTCCTGGAGTCTTGTGCTGCCAGCTCAGGGTGGGAGCTCCCACAGCCCTGCAGGACCACAGCTGCAGCTATTTTTGTATCCTTCAAGTCATGCAGAGGGAATCCACGGCACAGTGTCCTCCAGGGCCTCTGGAGCAGCTTGTGCCAAGGATGAAAACTGCCAAACTGAACTCTTGGGATGTCTGCAGCTGTGGGGGCCTGGCTCATCTCAGGTGCCACAGCCTGGAGGGGACATCCCACTCCCACCAGTGCCCCCAGTGCCTCAGCCAGACCCCAAGGTGATGTGGGGCTGGGACAGGAGTGTGTGGGAGCATTTCCCCCCGGAGCAGGTCCTGCTCCCTCGGCATGGACAGCTCCAGAGGAGCCCTGGGCAGGGCAGTGGCAGCAGTGATCTGCAGTGATCTGTGCCTGCAGCAGGAGGGGAGCCAGGCAGTTTCCCGGGATCCCAGGGAAAGTTGGGACAGCTCTTGCTGGCAGGTGCAGGGACAGGAGCTCGTGCTCAGAGCATTCCCAGGGATGTGGTGGAGCCCTCTCTCCCTGGCCTCTGGAATCACTCCCAGGCCAGTAGCCAAACACAGGCTATAAATAACAGTGTGGCTGATGACCCCAGCTCATTTTGCTCCGAGATGTTGTCAGCTCTGGGCTTCCCCTTGGCATCCTCTCCAGGGCTTTGCATTCCCATCCTCAGCTCCCAGGGCACTCCTGCCACACTCTTGGTGTGAAGGAATCACTTCTGTGGGGCCTCCCCAGGGATGTAATGCAGGGAAAGCATTCTATAAAAAGTTCATTATTTAACCCCCTTGAAGTGGATTTTCTCCACATCAGTCTGGCAAGCTCCGTGTTAAACACGGGTTAAATGCTCCCACTGACAGCCAGGACAGGCATTCCGGGGACAGCGACGATCCCAGCCTGCCAAAAGGAATGCTGGTGAAACACCAGCGTGCCACAGTCTGAGAGCTCAGGATTTAACCCCAGGCGTTTTTTGGTTGGGTTTTCCTGCTGGGGGAGCTCCGTGTGCACAGCACAGGTACGGAGTGAATGCCACAGCAGCACCAACTTCTTTCGGTGTGGAAGCTTAAACGCGTGAGGCTGTTCTTGTTTGTAACTCCGGGAAGAGCCCGGGCTGCGGGGCGCTGCTCCCAGGGCAGTCCCTAAAGGGAGGAGAGATCCCTGTGTGCAGGGATGAGGGATCCCTGTGTGCAGGGAGAGGACAGATCCCTGTGTGCAGAGAGGAGGGATCCCTGTGTGCAGGGAGCACGAGGGAGGTGAGCAGAGCCCCATCCCCTGGGCAGAGACTCACACCCTGTGCTTCACCACAGAAATAAAGGCACAAAGGCTGGAAATTATGGCTAGCAGCCGTTTATTCCCTGGGTTATTTGGGTCTCCGTGCAGAGTAGCCACAGGCACTGCTGTCCCTCGTGCTGCCCCCATGGCCACAGTAAAGCCACAGGCTGATCCCTGTGGGGTCCCTGGCTCCCAAAGGATCTCTGGTGCCACCAAAGGACTCCCTGGTGACCCTTGCCGGGGAAGGAGCTGGGGGCAGCGCCCGGCTGCGCTCTCATGCTGTATTTTTGGGTTCCAGGGGATGTGCTGCCCTCGCCCAACGTGGGGCTGCCCAGCGCCCTGGTCCCCCGGGAGCCCCCCGGGCCCGCCTACGTGACCCACACGGGGCCGCTGGTGCGGCTGCTGCTGGTGCAGGAAGGGCTGGGCAGGGCTGCCCGCGGTGTCCCCGCTGTCCCCGCACCGCCCCGGCCCCGCTCCGAGCCCCGGGGCGCCGCCAAGCCCAGCCCCGAGCTGGGCACGGGCAGCGGCACCGCCGGGACCCGGCAGGGCTCCACGGGAATTCCCGCGGGTCCCGCCTCGGCACCGCCCAGGGTTTACCGCAAGATTATTTTCGCAAGAAAACCTCCCTCGGCTGCCTTGCCCCGGAGCAACCTGGAGCGTTCCAGCCGCAGGGAATGACCTGGCTGCAGCTGAAGCAAAGGAAAGGGAGAAGATGCTCCTGAGTGTTTCCAGGCTCCATTAAACTTCCCCTGCAAACAGCTTTTAACTCTTGGAGTCTTTTCCTAAAAGGCTGATTGGAATGAAAGCAGAAGGGGCTGGAAATGCATGTCGTTCTCTGCTCTCAGGTCTGGAGCAAGCCACAGCCTCTGCACTTGAAATAAAATATTCAACTTGTGATGGTGGAGAGTGTTTGCATGTGTGCTGGGACTCTGTGGGCATCCCAGGGTATCCCAGGACAGCCCAGTGTCCCCGCAGGTGGGGAGCCTGAGAACACTCCATGCCTGGCTGCTGAGGCTGCCTGGGTTGCTGGAAGCCTCTTGGAGGAGTCCTGCCCAAAGCTGTGCCAGCCTGACCTGGCCTTTGCTGAGTCACTTCTCTCGGGGTCACAGAGCGGTGCAAAAGCTGCCATTTCCATGCAAGAATTCCCCTCCCCAGGGAGGGGAGCACTGCTCCATCCTCCAGGAAACAAAGCTGCTGTTCTCCTGTCCCTGCACTCGTGCTGGGAGCAGTTGTGCTGCTGCAGCTCTCGCAGTGACTCTGCCTCAGTAGGAGCTTGGTATGATGTCAATGTTTCGAGTGGGTGAAGCAGAGGAGGCAAAAATAGACATTTAGACATTTTTCCAGTTATGCCTTTTCAGAAAGGAGTATTTATAGCTCAGTGCCTGAACAGAGTCTCTCTTTGTGAATCTGCTCCCAATTCCAACACAGCACAGCCCCCCTGGACCCTCAGGATGTGTGCAGGCAGCTTTAAGCCCCTGGCAGTGGGGGCCTCTGTGTCCCTGGACATGCTGAAGTGTTCCCAGTCCAGGCATGAAGCACCCACAGGGATCTCGGGATGCCCTGGGGCTGCATCCCTGGCTACAAACTGCCCTGGCTCATCTCCAGAGCAGGGCTGCAGCCCACTGGGGTCTGAGCCTGCATCTTGTGATTGGCTCTGGAGTGTGATGACGGTGGTGGTGAGGGAGGTGTCCTCAGGTCACTCATTGCTGGATGTGGAAGGTCCAAATCACTGCATTTCATTTTACCTCTGTTTCCCCATCGGTGGGATTTGGATAAAGGGCTTCACCACACAGTTCTGAAGTGCTTTGGTACCTTCTTAGGGTGTTATTTCACCCGAACCACCTCTCAGGGTCTGATCCTGCTGGCAAGGAGCTTTGGGGCAGTTCTCACATGTTCAGGCTCTCCAGGTCCTGTTCTCTCCCTGCCTCAGCAGGAAGGGGAGCTTGGGTGGGGGTGGCAGGTGAGGAGGTTCCAAAGGTCAGGGCTGGCTCTGCAGAGCCTGTGGCAGAGCTGTGGGAGCTGCACTTTCCAGCAGGCTGTGCTGCTGCCAGAGGTGCTGGCTGGGTCTGGCAGAGCTCTGCCCTGGGCTGGGGCCCTGCAGGGCTTTGCTCCGTGGTGCTGCTCAGAGGGGCTGGTTTGGAAACTTGGATTTGGGATTCTGGGACACTTTGGAGAGCAGCTAATGGAGATGTAACCCTGACCTGTGTGGGGGCAAAACTCCCGGATCTTTGTGATGGAAAAAGCTTCGTGGGCAGGAAGGTGGGGCTGATGATGCCTGCAAGGCTCTGCAGGTGGATTCAGGGCCTTGCAGGGTCACTCTTCTGGGGTCCAGGGGGATTTAACTCCTGCACCTTAACGGCAGAAAAATAATCCTGATGAGCAGTGGGTTAAAGCCTGGCCTGCTGTGCCCTGTGGCTCCAAAGGGGAGCCTCCAAAACATGTCCAGAAATCTCCATCTCGCCTCAAAGTGCTTTTCTTCAAGCCTTGGGCTGACCTCTGGCATGTTCTGCAGGCTGCTGGAGAGGGCCAGTGCCCCCACTGCACAGAGCACAGCTTTGTGCCAGCTGCTCCGGCTCCCCACGCTGGCTGCAGGCTCCAGCAGCCTCTGCTGCCTCAGCACTGGCATTTGGATTCCTCCCCTGCACTGGCAGCATCCACAAAGGTCGAGTTTAGGAACAATAGCACTGGAAAACAGTAACTCCTCCTCTAGAAAATGCAGATCAACGAGTCACAGAATCACAGAAGGGGCTGGGTTGGAAGGGACTTTTGGGAACATCAGTTCCAGCCCCTGCCATGGCAGGGACACCTCCCACTGTCCCAGGCTGCTCCCAGCCCCAGTGTCCAACCTGGCCTTGGGCACTGCCAGGGATCCAGGGGCAGCCACAGCTGCTCTGGGCACCCTGTGCCAGGGCCTGCCCACCCTCCCAGGGAACAATTCCTGCCCAATATCCCATCTAACCCTGCCCTGTGTCAGTCTGAAGCCATTCCCTGTGTCCTGTCCCTCCATCCCTTGTCAATTGTGTCTCTCCATGTTTCCTGCAGCTCCTTCAGGTCCTGGAAGATCACACTGAGGTCACCCAAAAGCTTCTCCTCTCCAGGTGAACAATCCCAGCTCTCCCAGCCTTTCCTCCCAGCAGAGCTGCTCCATCCCTCTGCTCATCCTGGAGCCTCCTCTGGGCTCTCTGCAGCAGCTCCAGGTCCTGCCTGTGTTGGTTTGGGGCAGCTCTGCAGGTGGGGTCTGACCTGGGGGCAGAGGGGCACAATCCCCTCCTCACTCTCCTGGATATTCCTCTTTCTCCTCGCAGAGTCTGTGCCTGGACCTGGGGGTTTCCCAGCAGGATGAGGTGAGGCCAGCCCTGCTCTGATGCCCCCCAGGCCACTCCTCTGCTTTCTCCACCCACACATGGATGAAGCAGCAGCACGTTTCCTGGAAGACGGTGCAGCAATTAAATCAGCATTGATCGCTGGGAGCTGGAAGTGGCTGTGCCGGGGGCCGAGGCTGTGGGGAGCTCTCAGGGGGAGATGAAAACTTGCTGGGAGAACAGAACCTCTCTGTGGTGCTGCTCTGGGCTGCTGGCCAGGCTCCTTGGGCTGGACTGATGGCAAAGTCCAACCCCAGGAACACAGATCCTCTGCAATGGGAGCTGATCCCAGCCAGGCGGCTCCAGAGCTGCTGATTCACTCCCTGATGGCTAAACAGGGATGCCGTGCCCGAGCTCTGTGCCCGAGCTCTGTGCCGTGCCCTGTGCCCGGGCTGAGCAGGGAACGGCGCTGCTGAGCACGGCCGGGTCTGTGCCTCCGCAGACACGAGTCAGCACTTCCAGCGGGAGCTCTCCTCCCTGGAGGATCCCTGAGCCTGAGGGTGGGGAAATGACGGGCTGAGGCTGTAAAAGCGGGTGGGGCAGGAGCTGCAGCAGCCTTGTGGTGACCTGGATGTGACCGTCGAGCCAGGCGAGAGCTGTTGTGGTGCTCTGCCTCCTGCACAACCCCGGGGAGGGAAAGGAAGGCTTGGAGAATCCACTGTAGGATGGTTTTGTGTAGGCTTTGGCTTGGGAAAACACATCCTGCTTGGACAAACTGGTCTGGGTGGATCCCTGAGACCTTCTGGTGTCTGGGATCAGGGGGATTTCAGAGAGCTTGGTGCTTTCAGCTGTGCAAACCCCACTGTCCCTGCAGCCATGCAATAGGGGAGGTGAAGCCCTTATCTGACTCTTTCCACCTGAGTTCTGGGGTAAAAGCAGCTGGTTTAGGAGCCTGCCTGTCCCTGCCCTGCCACAGTCAGTTCCCTGGTGTAGCTCCAGGGTCGGTGGCACCGGGTCTGTGCCTGTGGCAGTCTGTGCTGGGTGTGAGCAGACATCCACAGGGTTGGTGCCTCTGGGAAACTCATGATGGGGAAGCCTCTGGCACCCCAAGGCCTCAGCCCCAGCACACCTGGCTGTGTTTTTCCATTCCTTCTCATTTCTCAGAGATTTGGAGTGGAACCAGGGCAGGACACACAACAAGGCATTGCTTTTTACTTAATTATCTTCTTTATGGGGGAGAAATAGATTAGTTGAGTTAAAGCCAAAGTTCAGTGGGACATTCTTCCCCACACATGGCCAGGACCCTTCTGGTGACATCCCTGGTGTGGTCAGGCTCAGCTTGGCCACAAAGAGCAGCTCCAGGTCTCACTTGGCTTTGTGCTGACTTTAACCTTGAAAAGGTGCATTTTCTAAGTTTGAGGACCCACCACAGTCAGATCCAGCCCCTGCTCTGCTCCCTGCAGGAGCTGGCCTGGGGCTGAGCAGAGGTTCCTGCTGTTCCTCCAGATCGAGACTGAGAGGTGAGATTTCGCAGGAGGCAGAGTGAGACTTCACACAGAAGTGAATTTTCCTGCAAATTTTGGCCAGGCCCTTTGCTTCCAGCACTGCAAATGAGGCAGACCAATTATTGTGAAACAGAAAGTGGAAATTACTTTCCTGGCTGCCCTGGCTTTGTTCCAGCCTCTCAGTTTGCTTGAAAACATTCCAGCTGATGTACTCCACACAGACTCCCTCTGGGATTAAAGGCATCCCACTGCTTGTTTTCATGCTGATCCCTCCAGCCCACCCCCGAGCCCTGCCCACATTTGTGCTCATATTCCTGGAGTGCTGCAGGTGCTGGGGATGCCCTGGGAGCAGCTTGGTGACAGTTCTGAGCTGTCTGTGCGCCGTGCTGTGCTCCCCGGGCTCTGCACCCCAGCACAGGGACTGGAGGAAGAGATTTTTCCCAAAAAATCAGCTTCTCTTCCTGCAGCTGGACAGGCTGGGACTGGTACAAGGTTTCTGATGAGGAAGCAGAGCCAAGAGTGAGCCCTGCCTGGGAGGGACATTCCCAGGGTGAGCCTCCGCCCTGCTCCCACCTCATGCAGGGAGGAGAAACCTCTCCCAGAGTTATGTCACAGGAGGGCTGTCCTGAGGAGAGGTTTCACTTCTTCAAACAGCCACATTTTGGACAATTTCCAGGAGAGTTCTGGTGATGAATAAGCACTTTTGCCCTGGAAAACTCTTCCTCCCTCCTCGCTGGAGCAGCACAGTTCTCCAGTTCTCCAAACGGCCACATTGCCTGAATTCCAGGCGAGCCACCTCCCCTCCCTCCCAGTGCTGACACAGCTTCTGGGGGATGGATCTCCTGGGGGCTGTGGGACCCTCTGCCAGCTCCACACCATTCTCTGGGTGGGGTTGTTCCTCTGCTCCTGGGGCTGGTGACAAGCTGGGGTCACCAAGTGCAGCTTCTCTCATCATTTGTCTGAGGTGACCTTACACGAGGTGGTGTCACCTGCTCCTTTCCTTTGGGGTGAACCAGGGGTGTCCTGGTGATGTCATTGAGGTTGTGGGTGCCCCAACAGCAGCAAAACAAACAACTCCTGCACAGATGGGTGTGGATCCATCCCTCTCTGTGGGACATGGGCTGCGTGTGGATCCATCCATCCCTCCATCCATCCATCCATCCATCCATCCATCATCCATCCATTCATCCATCCCTCCATCCATCCATCCATCCATCCCTCCATCCATCAACCCACCTGCCCGCCGGCCT
>VXBB01007906.1:45432-75339 GCA_013399915.1 Illadopsis cleaveri
CATCCATCCATCCATCCATCCATCCATCCCTGTCCATGGGACACAGGCTGAGGGTGGATCTATCCCTCTCCCTGGCCTGGATGGGGCCACAGGACTCAGTTTTGGACAGTGGATCCACACCCAGGCTGCATCTGAGGAGCTGTCCCTGAGAGCATCCCTGGATTGTCTCCGTGGAAATCTCATCACCAATGTGTGATGGATAAGGCTCTGCTGTGGCACAGCCATTCCAGAAGTGAAGGCCCACTGGTATATACAGGATTCCCTGGGGCTCCAGAAACATCCCTGAGGGGGAGGGGGTGGGCGGGAGGTGCTGCCGGATCTGCCCTCGCTGCTTTTCCTGTTCCCCTTTGAGGCTTCCCGGAGCTCTTGGTGCAGTTTGGGCAGGATTTGGGAATGAGCACTTTGGAAAGGGAGGGAGGGCCGGGATGGGCTGCACACACATCCCTGGATTCCCCCAGTGCAGCCCCTCACCGGTCCCATTCCCAGCTGCTCCCACACAGCTCAGAGAATCCATCCAGTTTGTTTCTCACTTTGGGTTTTGCTCTTGAGCCTCCACATTTTTCTTGCAGATTCCAACCAACTCGGATATATTTTTTTTCCCAAGCTTTTCCCCCCACCAAAGTTTCCTCGCATTGAGGGGAACAGAATCTGGGGTCTGCATTCTTTCCTTGCCCAAACAATTAGTTCCATATTGACTCAAGCACAAATATGCTCTCTGCAATCCAAGGTAAAGAGCCAGGGAGCCAATGGCGCCTTCCAGAGCTTTGTGGTGTGAGAATGAAGCAGCAGCCCCCAGTCCTGCCCTGGCACTTGGAGCAGCCACCCCAGGCCCTGATGTGACGCTGCTGGGCACCAGGACTGGGTATGGGGGCTCCTCGTGACCGGGCACATGTGCGAGGGTGACCCTCCCTGGAACAGAGATGAGGAATCATCTCATGATGAGAACAGGAGTCTCTCCCTGGGCAATGGCTCTGTGTCCCCAGGGCTGCTGGGGCCCGTGTCACCCTGGCTGGTGGTGGCAGGGCTGTGTTCCCGTGCTCGGCTGCTCTCAGGGGCAGCGTTTGCCGGGGCCCTGGCAGACTCACCCTGACCTTCTCACGTTACAGAGCTTTGTATCCCTGTGAGCTACAAAAAGGCTGCAGTGAAACTCAAACCACAGCGCAGCTCCCGGCTCTGCCGGCGGGGTGTTCCTGTTCCTTTCCAAACGGGGCACTGCAGGAACCGCGTGTGCACTGCTGGGACCGTGTGTGGCACTGTGGGGACTGTGTGTGGCACTGTGGGGACTTTGTGTGGCACTGCAGGGACTCTGTGGCACTGTGGGGACCGTGTGTGGCACTGCAGAGATCATGTGTGGCACTGTGGGGACTCTGTGGCACTGCAGGAACGGTGTGTGACACTGTGGGGACTCTGTGTGACACTGTGGGGACTCTGTGTGGCACTGCAGGGACCCTGCCAGTGCAGGGTGTGCTCGTGCAGGGCTGCTGCTCCACCCCCCAGGCTCCTCGGCTCTGGTTTTCCCGTTCCTGCCGGGGCTCTCCAGGGAGGAAGCTCTTGGATAATTCCGCCATTTGTTTTGGCAGCTCCTGCGGGTGCCGGCTCTGGCCTTGCTGGATGTGCTCGCATGGAACTGAGCCTCCATCCCTCACTGCTCAAATAACAGGGAGCAAAGGACACAGACAGGTCCTCTCCCTGATCCCAGTCCTTTCCCTGATCCTAGTCCTGTGTGAGGCTGCCCAGGGATTTTGGGATCTCCTCCTGTAAGTGGGAAGTGTTTCATCCACCCAACCCTGCCAGAGCAGGACTCCAGAGGAATCCCAGCTCCCCCTGCCCTGCACTCTGCAGAAATCAGACACCTCCACTATAATAAGAGTTCCCATCCCCAATCTCCTGGCAGCCCTTTTTGGATGCCGCATCTGCCAGAGGGCAGGGCTGGATGGGATCTTGGGCAGGAATTGTTCCCTGTGAGGGTGGCCAGGCCCTGGCACAGGGTGCCCAGAGCAGTTGTGGCTGCCCCTGGACCCCTGGCAGTGCCCAAGGCCAGGCTGGACATTGGGGCTGGGAGCAGCCTGGGACAGTGGGAGGTGTCCCTGCCATGGCAGGGGTGGCACTGGGTGGGCTCTGAGGTCCCTCCCAACCCAGCCCAGTCTGGGATTCCACGATGTCCCTGCAGCACCGGGGCTGGGGGTGACAGGGACAGCTCAGCCTGGGGCAGCAGCAGGGATGGGTCAGGAGGAGCTGGCAGCTCCGCGAGGTGATTCAGACCCGAGATAAAGCTGCCAATGCCTCAGGGCCGTGGTTGTGGTTACTGAACTACAGACACAACAGTGAGATGCTCCCTCAGTCCAGGTGCCCGGGGGGCAGAGTGACAGGGGTGGAGTGAGAGGGACAGATCCACCGATCCCAGTGCGGGACAGCTCCCTGCAGAGTGCCACTGCCATTCCTGCCGGAGCCTTTTCCCCTCCATGGGACCTAGACTGATGCTCGCTGATATTCCTGGATCCATCCATCATGAGTCACCGCCTCGGCCTGGCTGGAGGCTGGGGCTGCTCAGGAATGCACTGATTGCTGCTGGAGCAGAAGCTCCTGTGTGCCGCTGAGCACAGGGGCTGACCCTTCCCACGGGGACTGACCCTCCCCACGGGGACTGACTCTCCCCGGCCTCGGGATGCTCCCGGTCCTGCCCCGTGCCCTGCACAGCTCGTGCAGGTTTGCCGAGGGCTCACATTTATCTTTCCTCCTGTTCTGCTCAAAAGGCACCTTCGAGGATGCCAAGAGTTCCCCTGGAAAAAAGCATTTGCTCCTCTTCCTCCTCCTCTGTACAGAGCTCTAGCTCAGGTATGCCTTGGGTGACCGACTGGAATTCCAGGAGGTTTTCCTGAGCCCAGCTCCCCACGCTCCCGGCTCTGTCCTGTTTGCCAGGCTCGCTGTGCCTGGTGAGTCAGCAGCATTCCTGCTCTTCCCTTTTTTCAGCTGGGATTTCTGCTGAGACAGCCCGACTCCCTTATCTCGGTGCTAGCGCATTTGGGCAGGTCCCTGTGCCCCGCCTCCCCGCTCTGTGTCTCCGCGGGGATCGGCGACAGCAGCTCCAGCTGTGGGTCCCTGAAGGAAGGCTCAGGCATCCCAGGAGCTCTGAATTCCCCACGGAGCAGCCTGTTAGGATCCCCCAGCACTGCTGCTCAGGGCACCACTGCTGGGAAAAAAAGAGCATTTTTGTCATTGGAAGATGGTGTGGGACACACGGGTCAGGAGGGTGGCAGAGCCCTCATAGGAGGGGACAGGGACAGGGACAGGGACAGGATGGGCTGCTCTGCCTGCAGAAATGAACCCCAGGCCCCCAGAGACACCAAGAGACCTCCTGGTGCCCTCAAAGCTTTCTCCTTCGCTCCTGTCCATGGGGTGTTCCCAATAAAGCCTCATTTCCTACTGAAACCCCTCTAGAGGCAGTGAGAACCCCAAGCCCGGGGCTGGAGAGTGACCAGGGGTGGCATTTGTGTCACTGCCCCTCCGCAGTCCTGCTCTGAGCAGAGGTGGGTTTGTCTCCTGTGGCAGCCTCAGGATGAACCCCCTCACTGCCTGTGCTTTCTGCACTCCCTTTTCCCCAGGCCCTTGTGAAATCCAGGTATTCCAAAGAGCTCGAGGTGTGCATCTCCATAACAAATCCAGGTATTCCAAAGAGCTCGAGGTGTGCATCTCCATAACAAATCCAGGTATTCCGAAGAACTTGAGGTGTTCCACACATTCCCATTTCCCATCCCGCTGCATCTGAAGTTAGGCCACACAAACAGCCAAATCCATGTTCTGTTGCTATAGAGAAATGCAGATTTTGCCCATCAGACCAGCAGAAGTTGGTTATTTAATCCTGAGGAGCCCATGGAGAAGCAAAGGGAGGTGGAAGTGCTTTGAACCTTTTTTTTTTTTTTTGTGCCAACTTTCAGGAATATGAAGTTGGAAAAACATGGTCTCAGTTTCTGTCTTTGTTGCTTAGCTGTGACACAGCATTTTAACTGCAGCAGATAAAAGATGGGTGGGAATGTTGTGGGGATGAGTAGGATGGGAGTATCTCAGATATTAAAGCCACTAAAAAATTATTCTCAGGGTAACTTTCCATATAAACCAGCAGGTTAATTGAACCTGAGCCATGCAGTAGAAATGTGCTGATTCCAACAACATTTTCCAGCAGCAAAAAAACAAGTGGAAATATTTTGTTTGGACAGTATAGAAACTCCAGCAGAAGCAGAATGTTTCTGTTCCATCATTAAATAAATTTCATGTAATGTAAAGTGTAAATTTTCATAAATTTTCACACTCCTCACACATGCAGTGTGATTTAGGAAGGCACAGGAGGGACGGGAACCATGGAAAGAGTTGCTGAAGTGAAACTCTGTAATGGCCCTGAAGTGCTGCCTGGGAGGAAATGTTGTTCCTTGGCAAACACAGGATTCCAGCTTTTTGTCCAGAATCAGAATCAATCTCTCCCTTCATGTCAGGATTTCCCAGGCAATGGAAATTGCAGCTCCCAGGCAGGATGTTGTCTGTGTTAATTGCTCCCTGGAGTCAAATGGAGCAGGAGATAACTCGAGGGAAGCAAAGGCCCTGCTTTGAGCCATTCACACCCCGGGCTGGCCCGGAACAGGGCTGGGGATGCTCAGATCCTGGGAGGGATCTCGGGGACAGATCTCCCAGACTGGGATAGCTGTGATCCCTGCTTCAGGAGTGACAATGGACAACAACAAAATGAGAACTTTTCTAACTATTCCACGACAAACTCGTGTTCACCTTGAAATAGCAGCAGCAGCACCTTCCCAAAAACCTTTCAAGGAGGAAAACAACCTTCTGTTTCGAATAAGGGCCTCCAGCATCAACTGAACAGGCTTTATTTTCATTTTTCTTCTCCACAAAAGTTTCCATTGTGTCCAAATGCCATTTTCTGTCAAAAAGGGTTTTGATGGAAAATATTTTACTAAATCTGTTTGCAACTGATTCAAAGCTCTGCCAAGAAAGAGGGAAGGAGTAAAGACCATGAAGCTGCTCCTCGGCACATTAAAGGGAATATCCCAGACTTCCCAGAGCCTCTGGAGGGTGTTTGGGTGGTCCTGGTGGAGCTGGGACCATCCCAGCCTCCAGTAAATGTTAAACTAACAAATAAATCTGCTGCACTCAGCAGCCAGAGCTGAGCCTTCGAGCTGGGCTGAAGCTTTCAAATATCATCAGGCATATTTTCTTTAAAGGAAGGAAGGATCTTAATTCCAGCATTCCAGCCCAAAATAGACATCCCTAAGAATAGCCCTTCCCCATGGCAGGGCAGGAAGCTGCCAGGAGGAAAAGGGGCTGGGGGAAGCAAGGAGAGCTTTCCCTGAACAGATGGAACTGGGAAAGGATGGGGTTCAGCTGTGGCTGTGGGTGAGCAGCCCTGGAGCATCCAACCCCACAGAGACAGGGGGATGGAGCCTGGGATGGATCCTGGGGAGGGATCCTGAGGAGGGATCCTGGGGAGGGATCCTGGGCCCCTCCTAGGATGAGATGGTCATGATCTCTGCTCCAGGAGTGATGACAGCACGAGAACTTTTCTGACTATTCCACGACAAACTCGTGTTCACCTTGAAATAGCAGCAGCAGCACCTTCCCAAAAACCTTTCAGGCAGGAAAACAACCTTCTGTTTCTTATGTACAGCTCTGCCCCTCAGAGCCGCTCCTTGGGCCAGGAGTTCCTTCCAGTTTGGAAAGCTCCGTGCTGGAGTGCCCCAGGCTCCGTGGAGTCCAATGAGAGATTGGAGGGATGGAGTCTGCATTCCCACCCCTTCTTCCTACAAAGTACAGTTTTGCACCATTTGAACACTTTTGGCTTGGATATTCCCTTTTTGGGGTCACTTTCTCTGTGCAAATGGGAGTTCCAGAGAGGAATCTTAGCACAAGAGATGAGTTTCTCAGACAGTTTCATGACCCCCGAGTTGTGGCTTTAAGAAAACCCCGAATTTCCATGGAAGTCCTGATGAAACAATTAAACCTGACAGCACAGGCAGCTCCTTCCTCTCCATTTCCTTCCTGTAAGGGCTGGCAGTGCAATTTTAATTTCCCAAGTTATAAACACCCTCAGGAGCCAAGGGCTCAGCAGCTCCTGTAGGTTCCAGCTGCACCTTCCCAGCTCCTCCAGCTCGTACCTGTTCCTGGTACATCCTCCCAGAGCTTTTGGGAGCCTTTTCTGTGCAGCTTCAGAATCACTTTTGGATTGAGCTTTCCCCACAGATCTCTCACTGGACTCTGGGGATGCTCAGCACTAAATAACATCATCCCAAGGTTTTCATGAGCATGTGCCAGACCTCAAATGTTCTGATTTTGGCTTTACCAAATCACATTTTTAGTTTGAAAACAGCATGTTGAGGGCTGCACGTGCCTGGTGCAGGGTGGAACTTGTCCCAGTTCCTGTCCGTAGGGAAAGTGTCCCCATGGGAGCTGCTTGTGATGATTCTCTCAGCTCTCAGGGGGCAGAAAGAGAAAATTTGGGGGCAGAATCACCCCCTGCCATAATGATATTAATGGATAAGCAAGTGAATAAAGTGGCTCTGTTTTATAGCCCAGCTTTACAACTGAGACGATTTATATATCAGGTAGGTTGAAAAATGTTGGTCTAAAACCAGGCAAAACCCACTGGGTTTGGCCAATTACTCCCTTGGTTCTTTGGGCCCCTCTCAAATAAAACTCCAGGTGGGTGTAATGAAACCACAAACCCTCAGATCTGAAAGATGCCTCACCCAACCCTGAGGAGCCCCCAGGAGCTGAATCTCACACTTTGGAAAAAGGGAAAAATAATCAGGTGGGAAAATGTGAGCTCCACCAGGCTGCAAACCTGAAAGCTTTTGGGGCTTGTTTGTGGCAGACCAAGCCCAGGAGGGGAGCTCAGGGCAGAACTCCAGTGTGGGAAAGGCTGGGCCAGCCCAGTTGGCTCCTTCCTGCCCCTTGCACTTTCCGAGGGATAAAACCCTCCACAGAGACAGGAGGAAAAACACTTCCATGGTATAAGGATTGAAACACACCTCTGGGAGCCCACACTGTGTGCCGAGTCCTGCCAGGGCCCAAAGGGGCTCCAGGAGAGCTGGAGAGGGACTGGGGACAAGGGATGGAGGAACAGGACACAGGCAATGGCTTCCCACTGCCAGAGGGCAGGACTGGATGGGATCTTGGGCAGGAATTGTTCCCTGGCAGGGTGGGCAGGCCCTGGCACAGGGTGCCCAGAGCAGCTGTGGCTGCCCCTGGATCCCTGGCAGTGCCCAAGGCCAGGCTGGACACTGGGGCTTGGAGCTGCCTGGGACAGTGGGGGGGGTCCCTGCCATGGCAGGGGGTGGCACTGGATGGGATTTATGGTCCCTTCCAAACCAAACCATTTGGTGATTCCAGAATTGTTGGTGGTTGCAGATGATCAGAGCAAGGAGATAATGAAATAATTTCTCCAAAAAGTGTGGGGAAATGCAGATTTCCTGGTATGCTTCTCCTGCTTTTGTGATATGTTGCAAATGTCTTCTGGTCATTATTTGCTTCAGTGTCTTTATCTGGTTTTATCTGTTCTCATTGTTCCAAGGTGCAGTCAGGGTGGTTTGTTTTGCTCTGTCCAGCTGATGGCTGAGGATCACGTTCCAGGGCCCCTGCCCACCCCCAGGCTCCTTAGTGTGTTGAATTTCTGGGTGCAGGACACTCCTTCTTTCCAGTGTAGGGGACACTGGCAGAGCCCAGCCTGGTGCTCCTCACCCCACTCCATGTCACAGGCCTGGTGCAAAATGTCTGTGCCTTGGAACATGATTCTGTAAGGCAAAACTCAGGAAGAAAGCATAGGATTTAGAGGAAAACTGAGAGGATGGCTTTTGGGGATGGAAGTGAAAATCCCAGCTCCAACCTGGAAATTGGAGCAATCCTTTATGAAGGAGAGCCCTCAATGATTTTCATCCTTTCCTGTTAGTTTGAGACATCCATCTCTCCACAACATGCCAGAATTAACCCTTTCCTTCAGGCAGGTCAGGATACAATCAGAAAACATCATTTGCTTGAACTCCTTGAAAATATTTATCACTTCCAGGGGAAGAAGCCCATGGCTTCATCCCTGTTTTCCATTTCCATGGGCAGGCACCGTGTGCTCCGTCTGTCTGAGTGGACACAGGGCTCTAGGGATAAAAATGTCGTGTAATATGAGAGAAAGTATCAGCAAAATATTTATGTAATGAAATATTAACGATTCCTCTGAAGGTCTGTGGCAGGGCAGGGCAGAGAGGAGCCTTTCCTCTTGCTGCAGAGTCCCAGGGAGGGACAGATGCACAGGACAGCACTGGCAGGGGTGGGAAAAGGGCCTTTATTGGGAAATCTGAGCTGCCCTTTCTAGCAAAAAACCCTGACAAACGATCCCCAGTCATTTGCAGGATCTGATCTGATCACAGCTGTCTGAATTATTTTTCAGCTCGACATGGGAATGGTTTCCCTTTGTTTTGGAGGATAAACATCCTCCGTGCTCCTCTGCCCAGCAGTGCTGCCACTCGGAAACCAGAGGGAGAGAGAGAGAGAGAGAGAGCAGGTCTGGAGCCCAGGCTGGGCTGGGAAACCAGGTCCAGCCCCATTTCCATGCAGGATCCAGCCCCATCCCATGGAGATCCAGCCCCATCCCATGGAGATCCAGTCCCATTTCCATGGAGATCCAGCTCCATCCCATGGAGATCCAGTCCCATTTCCATGCAAGATCCAGCCCCAGCCCATGCAGGATCCAGCCCCATTTCCATGCAAGATCCAGCCCCATCCCATGCAGGATCCAGCCCCATTTCCATGCAAGATCCAGCCCCATTTCCATGGAGGATCCAGCCCCATCCCATGCAGGATCCAGCCCCATTCCATGGAGATCCAGCCCCATTTCCATGTGGGATCCAGCCCCATTCCATGGAGGATCCAGCAGTGGGGAGGGGCTGCATGGACCATTCCCTTTGGGAGCTGCAGCGGTCTCAGGGGTGGCCTGGGATTATTATGGGATCATTGCAGTTCCTCTATCAGTGATCCTGCAGGCCAGCATTCAGGGGCACTCCTGCAGCAGAGGCTCCTCTCTGGTCATGTCCTGAGTGGCACCAAGAGGACGTGGAACATTCACACTCCCCAAAGGCCCTGCCCAGGGAAGGTGCTGGGATGACCATGGAGGGAGCACCTTGGCAGTGCTCAAGGGGAGCTGAAAAGTGAGGAGACAGGTTTTGGGGGTCGGGACTAGAGGATCTTTAAGATCCCTTCCAACTCAAACCATTCTGTAATTATTTTTTTTTAAAGCAATTTCCATGAATGCTGGTTTGGCTTTTTTCCAGAGGAGCTTTCTGGGCCCTTCCACACCAGGATCGTGTTCAGCCCTCACTATTTCCTAAGGGGCAGGAGCTGATGTTGTTCCCATCAGCTCTGCAGACGTTTTGATCCTTTTGCTGTCTGTGGAGTCACAGCCTGAGTACGATGACAGGAAAAAAAAAATACAGTAACTCTACCTCCCTTTTCCAATGCAAGCCCTTTGCCAAAGCAATAAAAAACTTTAAACAATGGCCAGTCGTGACAGAAACCAGCCCTGGAGCTGTCTGCCAAAATTCACCTCAAGAAAGGAGGCCCAGAAATAAACAGTAACCTATAAAAAGCCCCACAGACTTAGAGAGAGTCCTCGCAGTGTGTTAATTGCTTTCACATCTGGCTCTGAAATGAGAAGTGTGTAAGGCAAGGAGAGGCCACCAATAACTCACTGCAACTGAGCACTAAAGCATGTGTGGAGCATGAATCACCAGAGCCATCCACTTCTACTCAGAGACCTCAGATGCTGGGACTCACTTAAATTTTGTGTTTCAACTGCCCTGAAATAATGGGGCTGATGTTAATAAACAGCACATGGCTAAATGCTTTCACAGGTGGGATATTTCAAGGTAAATGTAGAGAGACTGGGTTAATTTCCCCTTTTTCTCCCTCCATCAGTTATTGGAGCAGTTTTTGCCTGCCCTTCTTGGGAAGGAGTCAGCCCCAGGGTGGGTGGAAGGTTTGATAATCAAGGGCTGCAGCAAGGTGGGACATACAAAGGAACAAACTGGGGATGGATTTTCTGTGTGATCCCAAACTGTGCCCTTGTGTGAGCTGGGCTGGCAGGTCCGAACTGCCCCAGGGCTGCTGTCAGATCCCAGGGGGGCACAGCTGTGGTGGGTGCTCTGCACCCCCTGCTCTGGGCTCCTGTTCACCTCTCTGCACCTTTTATGGCCCAGGGGATGCTCGGAGCTGTCTGCCCCTGCTCCCACTCCTGTGGCTTGTCCAGCTGGGGGATTCTGTGGTGTGAGAGCCCCTTGGCTTGTTGGCTGCAGCTCAGGGCACCGTCCCCACTGTCCTGGACTTTACAGTGCCCCCAGGGCAGGGAGCAAAGCCCAGAGCTCCCCCAGCCCAGGAGGGACTGAGGAGGCTGCAGGGAGACTCTCCTTGAACTCAGTCCTTTATTTCTGGTGGTTCCTGGGCACTGCTGAGAGCAGCAGCAGTAAATGACTGAGGTCACCACTGCTGTAATGACAGGAGTGATCCCAGGCTTAACCTTGGGCATGAGCAGAGCCTGCCCTGAGCTGTGGTTTGGTGGTTGTGACTCACCACGAGAGCTCAGGGAGGGATTTGTGATGATTTATTCATGCCACATTTATTGTTTGGAAAGCTCAGTCAAATGCTGCTCTGGTTAGACTGAATAATTCAGCTGCCAGGCTACTTTTGGTCTACTTTTGGTTCACTTTTGATCTCTTTATTGCTTTCTCTCTAAGACCCTCATGTTCAGAGGTGCAAATCGTCTCAGAGAACCATGGAATTGTTTGGGTTGGGAGGAAACCTAAAGCCCATCTCATCCCACCCCCTGCCATGGGCAGGGACACCTTCCACTGTCCCAGGTTGCTCCAAGCTCCCTTCCAACCCAGCCCACCCTGGCATTCTGTGGTTCTATGAATGAACAGTTGATCCCTTTCAGGCAGGTGCAGCATTTATGGGAGACAGAGGAATATTCAAACATGAGCAGAGCTGTGGCTGGGCTGTTCTGGGTACGTGCAGGCTCACAGGGGGTGTGGGAAGGATCTGGATCTGGGTATTTTCAGCAGGGCAGCTTCTGAGCCTGTGTAATGCTGTATTAATAGACAGCAGAATGTAGAGCTGTGACACAAAGATTGGCAGCTCTTGGCAGTCGATTTTGTACTCAGGTATCTAAATGTATCCCTTGAAATTCTAGTTTGGCCGGCCTGGGCTGCCGTGCTGAGAACTGGCACCTCTGCTCTCCATCAGCTTCCCAGCTTCAGCCTGCTCTTGTGCTTTTATTCTGGGCTGAACTGGTTGAGGCTTCAGCACAAGCTGTGTCCTCACGTGTCCATCCAAACTGGACGTGCCCCAGCACAACTGGGTGGGGACAGTTTGTACTTTTAGTGATGTTGCAGCTGTTGGAGTTGTAGTCAGGATTAAGGAACCAGGTTTAATTACTGGAATAAATGGTGGTGGTGTAAACAGCCTGTTTCATTCGCTGGGGTACTCAGAGATCTGGGATTTTGGGATCACAGACTGTGCACTTGGCAGCTACTTGAGTCACTTGGGCTATTTGACTGTGTTACCTGTGCCAATTCTTCTCATCTTTGCAGCTTTTAGGATGTGTGATAGGAGGTCTGGGTTGGATTTCAGGAAAAGGTTCTTCCCCCAGAGGGTGCTGGCACTGCCCAGGCTCCCCAGGGAATGGGCACGGCCTCGAGGCTGCCAGAGCTCCAGAAGCCTTTGGACAGCGCTCCAGGGATGCCCAGGGGGGGATTGTTGGGGGGTCTGTGCAGTGCCAGGGGTCGATGATCCTTGTGGGCCCCTTCCAGCTCGGGACCTTCTGTGATCATGCTGGGACCAAAGCCTGCTGTGAGGTCCCCACTGTCCCTCTGCCCGTGGTGCTGCCCCAGAAGGTCCTGCCTGGGCTTCACAGAGCCCTCTGGGCCATTTACAACCTTATCGACTTTTTATTGCCTAATTTAGCAAATCCTTCAGAAGCCCTGGGGTTGCCTCCCACAATTAGCGGTGTCCCTGGCCGGGCAGTGATTCATCTGAACAGAATTAGCCACGGGCAGGGCGTGAGAGCCCAGCTGGAGCTGGGAGCGTGCAGGGAGCAGAGAGCTGGGCTGCTCCCAGGGTGGGTGGGTGTCCTGCTGGGGACAGAGCTTGGCAGGCTTGAGCTGCCATTAATTATCTGCTCTGGCTGTAGAAAACCCCACTGATGTGCTGAATGCTTTGTTCCAGGTTGATGAAGCCGACTCCTCCCCAGAAGGCTGGAGCAGGACGTGTGTTTGAAGGGAAATGAAGATGTGCTGCTCTTGGTGGACACGCAGCACTTTGGGTTCCATTTTCTGCCGCTCTTTGGCAGAGGCAGAGCTGCCCCAGGGAGCCCAGCCCAGAGGGGTGGCCAGGGGGGCACCAGGATCTGAGAACCCCTCGGTGCTGTCCCAGCCTGCAGCTGCAGGAGTTGGGAGAATGAAGAGAAACTGAGGTGGCTGTAAGAGGGCAGAAACAGCAGCCTGGGTGCTCGATGAGCCCTGGGCACAGCTGGGAAATGAAGAAAATAAAAATATCGCTCTGGATAAAGTGAGACGTGGAAGCTGCCACAGCAGAGCTGGGTGGTGTTCCCAGAAGCTGGGGAGAGACCCCCTTGGGTGAGCTGGGGGGCCTGGGCTTACCCCCAACATCCCTCCCCAGCTCCTCCTGTCTGCCTGTTCCCAGGCTAAAGCCAGAGATGACCAGGAAAGCATTCCCAAAAATATTCCCAGTGTCACTGGGTGACTGCTGCTTGTCACCCAGGGCTGGGAGGGGCCCTGGGGACATCTCACCCCTGTGCTGGGGCACCCACCCGGTGAGGCTCTGGCTGGTCCAGGGGCACCAGGGAGGACACTGGGTTGCCCAGTGAGGCTCTGGTTTCCCAGGAGTAGCTCTGGGATGCACAAGAGCTGTACTGGGCTGCCCAGGGATGAGATCAAGTTGCCCAGGGGGAGCACTGGGATAGAGAGTCTGCACTGAGCTCCTGGCTGGAATGCTTTGGGTCAGAGAGGACCTTCAAGCTCATCGATCCAAGCCCCGCCATGGACAGGGGCACCTCCCACCTGACCAGGGTGCTCAGAGCTCCGGCCAACCCTGGACACTGGGCTGGCACTGGATTGCCCAGGGTGGCACTGGGTTGTCCATTGAGGGCACTGAGCTCATAGGACCATAAAATATCCCAGGCTGGAAGGGACCCATAAGGATCCTGCTCCTTTCAGGACATCCTTCACCAAAATCAGGTGGCTATGGGCATTATCCAGCCACTCAACACCTGCCCCTGGCTGCCCAGGGGCTGCACAAATCTGCCCAGCAGGGCAGGAACTGGGATGCCCTGGGAGGTGTTTACTGGACCCAGGTTGCCCAGCCAGCAGCCTGTGTTGCCCAACAGCCATTGCTGTGGCCTTTACAGGGTGGGTCAATGGCCAGGACGGGTCACAGAGCCCAGCCAGTGTCACAGAACCCTCTGGAACAGGATCCCTGGCCATGGAACCCCCAGCCATAGCAACGGGGCCCTGCAGAGCCGGGCAGGGCCAGCACCACCACAGCACCCAGGGATGAGCAGCAGCACCCCCGGGCGCCCCCAGCCCTGAGCTCGCCCCACAGGCAGCCAGGGGGGAGCTGTGCTCACCAGGAGGGAGCAGCAGCACAGCCGGTATTGTCCTCAGCCCCAAACCCCCTCCAGCCCCCAAAACATCCCCGGCTGGGTGGGCAGCAGCTCCCAGCTGTGCCTGTGCCCAGGGCTGCTGGAAACTCTCATCCTGGTGTGGATTATCCCAACGCATTTATTTCAACTGGAAATGTGTGGAAAAGTAATCCAGCCCGTTCCCAAAGTTTTTTCTCTCTTAAACACTTGTCTGTCTGTGTCTAAAGGGGAAGGATTTATTTGCAGGGTGGGAGCCAGGGAAGGCATCCCCCACTCTCCAAATGCTGCTCCCCAGGTAAATGATGGCATGGAGACAGGGAATGGCAGTGGCCTGTCCCCAGCAGGGACAAAAGGGCTGGAATGACTGGTTCATGGGAACAGCACACGCAGGGCCTTTGGTGAGGCTGAGCACAGACATCACATCCTCGGTTCTGCCAAAGTGACTCTGAGCCAGTCACACCTGTGAAAGCTTTTGTGCTGAATTTGAGAGTGAGAGTTTCCCACTGCCCATCCCAAAGCCTTTGGCCAGGCTGGATCCTGGGATGAGACTCGCTGGCCTGGGTTGGAAGGGACCATCTCTGCCATGGGCAGGGACCCCTCCCACTGCCCCAGGCTGCTCCCAGCCCCATTTCCAACCTGGCCTTGGGCACTGCCAGGGATCCAGGGGCAGCCACAGCTACTCTGGGCACCCTGTGCCAGGGCCTCCCCGCCCTCCCAGGGGAGGTCATTAGATGGACAGGAAAAATGAAGGAATAATAGGAAATAAGGGACTAAGGAACAAGGAAAACAAAGGTGTAAGATCTGTCCTCCTGAGTAGCCATGATTTGTTTCTCTCCTCGTTTCAAGACCTGACACAAGATACCAACAGCAAAGTTGGTGTCAAATCCCTCCCTGTCCAAAGACTTGTGATGCTGTCAGAGGGCATTCAAATCCAGGAGATTCAGGGGCTGTGTGGGTGCCCTGGGCAGGGCTGCTCCCAGCACAAGCTGGGGATTGCTGTAAGAGGCACCACAAGGGCAGGAACTCTCTGAGCGAGGTTTTCCTCTGCCCCCTTTGTGCAGGACCCGCACCAGCAGCATTCCAGGATGGAACTCTACGGCTACCCCTTAAAAGCCAAGTTCAACCAGCCACGGCCACCACCTCCCAAGGTCCTGCCAGCCACCAGCACCATGACTGGCAGCTACTACAAGAACCGCATGCCCTATCACCCCGAGAGCTTCAGCATGCCGTGGATGCCCAACTCCTACTACAAAGCAGCTGCCCTCAACCCCACCTTGTCTCCCCTCACCGAGAGCTTCCCGGGGCTCCCCCCCACCAAGATGGTTCCTTTTGTTTCTGAGAGGCCCAACGGGGTCTTCAGCCGGCACACGCTGGACGACTGGCACAGGTCCAACATGACCAACTACAAGGAGTCGGAGACCACGCGGCACAACGCGGAGCGCCTGCGCGCCGACCTGAACCGCGCCATCAAGGACGTGTACCAGCAGGGCAAGAGGAGCCAGGGGGAGAGCACCCAGAACCTGGGGGAGCGCGTCAATGACATCGAGTACTGGAAGTCCGAGCTCTGCATTGAGCTGGATGCCATGATCAGGGAGACCAACTCCCTTGCGGACATGCAGAAACGGCTGGAGAGAGCCTTGGCCGACACCGAGGGCCCCTTCCAGGTAGGGACCCTGCAGCCCCCAGCCCAAACATCTGCAGCCACTCAGACCTCTCATAAAGTTCGTCCCAGCTCTGTAAGGTTGCAAAGTTTCTGTGATGAGCCCATTAGTTGAGTCAGTGATAAACAAATCCCCTGCATCTGCCTCATCCTCCTCCAGCACATGCTGAGTACATCACCGCACTGTTTGTTTAACCAAGTATTTCTATATCCAAAATCCTGGCTTGGGACACAAAAGCCCATGTCCTACTCTGGGGCTCTGGAGAGGTCAGCACCAAGCCTGACATGGGTGCCTGCTTTCAGCTGTGGTGGCCTGGGGACACATGGGCTCCCTCCCTTTGATTCCATGCTGATGTTGCCCTCGGCTGCTGTTGTCAGCTAACCCGGCTGCCATCCTGTACCCACCTGTATTTTCTTCTCCTGTGTTCCCTGACATGGGCAGTGTCCCTGCAGGGAGCCCTGTCCCTGCAGCCAGCACTGATGTCACCACATGTCCCCACCAGGTCGCTCACAAGTGTTTGCTCAACCGGGAGAAGAGGATGGGCATCGACCTGGTCAGTGACGATGTGGAGAAACAGCTCATAGAGGTGAGTCTGGCAAGACACTTCCTGAGGCAGAGTTATTTTTACCTGAACTGCCCCGAACAAGTTTGGCAGCCCTGTTCCCTTGCTGGCTCTTCAGAGCTGCTGAGGTGCTGAATTCTTCCACCCCCAAACCTGCTGGGGCAGGGGCTGCTGTTCCCAGCCAGCAGTGTGTCCATGGGAGCGGGAGGAGGAGCTGGAAATGAGCTGGGTTTGTGTGGCACATCAGGGTCCTCTGAGCCTCTGTGAGGAGCCTGTGAGATGCTCCTGCCTTCCAGAGTCCAGCCTGCACAGATCTCTTGTTATTTATGTGATCTGTCTCTATATCTGTGGCACATTCTGTATATCACACACACACAGATGGAGAGGGCAGGGTGTGCCTGATGGCTTGTCTGCTTTCCCAGATAGATTAGTTGGGCTAATAAAAGATATTAATTACACTTCCCCCAGCTCTGCTTTGCTCAGGGCAGAGTGGCTGCAGCAGGACTGTCATGGTGTGCTCAGGCAATGGATTTGATAGAAATCATAAAAACCTGCACTCCTGTCTGCCTTCATCTAGGCTGCTTTAAGTCATGAATTAAAAGCAAACATGGCACAGCAAATGGGATCTTAATGCAGGATACAGCGAAATATAATCACTGCAAAAGCCTCACAAAACTGGGAAGGAAATTGCAGCCCCTGGGCCTGTGAAGCCACTGCTCTCTTAGAAGATTTTTTGTTATGAGTCAGGCCCTGAAAAATTAAAAGATTAGTTTAAAGGTCATGAGGGTTTAGGAAAATTATCAGAGCTGGTATCTCCATAATGCCATTTGGATTTTTAATGTTTGGGATGCATTTAGGCTGTGCTTTCAGCTGGCTCCTGCACACAGGAGGGATTGAAAATCCCTGGCTTTGGAGTACTGATCACTCTGGAAACCTTCATGGGTGCAATAGGCTTGTGCTGCAGTCAAGGGAGCTGAGAGCAGCATGAGCCTTCCTGCAGGGGGGCTGAGCCCTGCCTAGAACTGACTGGGGGTTTACACCAAAGTCCTCTCGTCCCGTAGGGATGGGATTTATTGTGGGGAGGAAATTGCCCTGAGACTGGGGATGGGGATGTGTGTGGCACTGCTGGCCCAGGGCACTGCTGGCCCAGGGCACCACTGTGCCCATAAAGGTCACGATCTAGCCCTGTCTCCTTGTAATGGAGAGCGGCCCTGGCCATTGATGTCAAGATGAAAAAACTTGGGAACCCACCCTGAAAGAGATTTCAGAGGCCCTGGCCGTGGCCACAGCCCCCTCCTGTCCCTTCCTGTCCCCTCCCTGTCCCTGGCCATCGCCACAGCCCCCTCTTGTACCCTCCTGTCCCCTCCTGGTCCCTGGCTGTGACCACAGCCCTGTCCTGTCCCCTCACAGTCCCTGTCCCCGGCTGAGCTGCACAGATGGGTGCTCTGGGGCTGGGGTCCCTGCCTGCACCCTGTGTTTGCTCTGGGGAAGAAGAAGTTCCTGCTGTGTGTGAGGCTGGGGAGGCCTGAGGGAAAAGGAGTGCCCAGGGTGTCTGAGCACCGATGCTGATGGGTTTGCTCTGCCTTTGCCCAGGAAATCAAGATCATCAGGTCCTGCCGGGAGAGGTTACAGCAGTGCCTGGATACAGTGAATGCCCAGCTCATGTAAGGACGGCTGCAGGGCTGATGTGCATTTGCAGCTGTGCTGTGCCCCCCAGCAGAGCCCTCTCTGTGGTTAAAACCCTGCAGGCTCTGGGGGAGGCAGGCAGGGATGCTCCAGGAGTACGCAGGGGCTGAGGGGGGGGCAGAAGACCATCCCACACCTCCATCCCACCTGAAGCTGCTGTTTGTGCGTGCCAGGTGCAACAAGGAGGCCCAGCAGGAGCTGGAGAAGGACCTGGCTGACAAGCAGTTGGGCCACCACATCGACAGCAAGTGCTACCAGATGAAGAACACCTCCAGAGGCCTCCACTTCTTCAAGGGCGTGGAGAGAATCGATGCCACGTGAGCACGGGGGCAGGCGCAGAGCCTGGCTGGCAGGGAGTTGGCATTTCCCAGCCCTCTCTGAAGCACATCCACCCCTCCTGGAGACTCCCACCTCCCAGGGGTTGTTTCCCTCTGGGCTCTCCAGGGGGAGAAGAGCCCTCTGCTTTCAGCTGGTACCGAACACCCAGCGGGTGAAAGCAAGCCCCACCTAATTAAACATTAGATCAGGGCTCAGAGCCCAGCCTGCAAACGAATTCAGCCCAGCACCTCTGCACAGCTCATTAAGTTCATGCATATTTTCAAAGATGTCTCGATGCTTGCCTGAGTGCTCCTCACTGATGGAAAGTCTGGGGGCTCACCCCTGTATGGAGAGGGCCTGGCAGGGAGCTGAAATGACCCAGAAAATCAAGAAATGAGAGCGTGGTCCTGGGACAGGGTTCAGCTGCTTTTGGGTGCCAGGAATTCAGCTTTGGCTCTGCAGTAAATGAACAGTGACCTAACCCAGTGTCACAGAGAGATGCCCAAGTGGCAAAGGGCTGAGAGAATAAAGCTGCTCACACAAACCCATGAAGTTTATGGAGAGGCACAGATTGAGACAATTTTTCTTGTAGTTTGAATAATTATTCACAGTAGAGCTCAGACACATTTAGACAGGCAAATGGATTGCAAAGGATTGAGGCTGAAATTCAGAGTGGGGTAAAATATGCCGAGAATCAGCAGGTTTTAAATGGAGCTTATGTGGTGTTTAAGTCTTTTGTTGACTTTGTTCTGGACTACTGCACAGGCAGGAACTTCATCCCAAATGCACAGACAGGGAATGGAATGAGATCTAAAGCTCGTTGGGTGTAGTGGGAGACTGAGATGGGCTGTGAGCAAAGGAATTGACTCAATTGTGATCCATGTGTCCTTGTGAGGCTGGGAATTCCTTGGCACTCAATGCCTTGAAGGTGTAAATAGGAGATCCCATTGGAATCTCTGTTTTTTGTGGAAGAATCCTTTGTTTATCTGAGCTTTCCCAAGTTGTCTCCGTGAGCACACCCTCACTCGATAAACACCACCAAGCCAACGGGGTCTGGACACTTCATGTCCGTGTGATCTAACAAAGAGCACAGATTCCCCTTGCACCAGCGTGCATAGCCCGGCTCAGCAGCGCAGCTTTGCCAAGGGCTGTGCCGTCCCCCCGCAGGGTCTCGGTGCCGGAGACGTGGGCCAGGTTCACGGACAACAACATCTTCCGCTCGCAGAGCGCGCGCGCCGCCTCGGCCAAGCTGCGCGCCAGCACCGAGAGCCTGCTCATGGGCACGGCCGATGAGATGTGGCGCCAGTTCAGCAAGGTCAACGACGCCTTCACCAGCCGCATCACCGAGATCGCCAATGCCAAGAGCAAGATCCAGACACACCTGGCCAAGGTACCCGCCCTGCCCTCGCTGCCGCCGGCACAGAACTCACAGAATCACACAATCACAGAATCACAGATTCACAGAATGACAGAATTCACAGAATGACAGAATCATACAGAATGACAGAATGACAGACTCACAGATTCACAGAATGACAGATTTGCAGAATGACAGAATTCACAGAATTGCAGAATGACAGAATTCACAGAATTCACAGAATGACAGAATTCACAGAATTCACAGAATGACAGAATTCACATCATAACAGAATTCACAGAATCACAAAATCATACAGAATGACAGAATGACAGGATGACAGAACCATACAGAATCACAGAATCACAGATTCGCAGAATGACAGAATTCACATCATCACAGAATTCACAGAATCACAAAATCATACAGAATGACAGAATCATACAGAATCACAGAATTCACAGAATCACAGAATCACAGAATTGCAGAATGACAGAATTCACAGAATTCACAGAATGACAGAATTCACAGAATTCACAGAATGACAGAATTCACATCATAACAGAATTCACAGAATCACAAAATCATACAGAATGACAGAATGACAGGATGACAGAACCATACAGAATCACAGAATCACAGATCCGCAGAATGACAGAATTCACAGAATGACAGAATTCACAGAATGACAGAATTCACAGAATGACAGAATTCACAGAATGACAGAATTCACAGAATGACAGAATTCACAGAATGACAGAATTCACAGAATGACAGAATTCACAGAATGACAGAATTCACAGAATGACAGAATTCACAGAATGACAGAATTCACAGAATGACAGAATTCACAGAATGACAGAATTCACAGAATGACAGAATTCACAGAATGACAGAATTCACAGAATGACAGAATTCACAGAATGACAGAATCATACAGAATCACAGAATTCACAAAATCACAGAATTCACACAATCACAGAATCAGAGAGAATCACACAATCACACAATCACAGAATCAAAAGGTTGGAAGAGATCTCCAAGATCATCGAGTGCAACCCAGCCCTAACACCTCAACTAAACCATGGGACCAAGTGCCACATCCAGTCTTTTTTTAAACACATCCAGAGATGGTGTCTCCACCACCTCCCCAGGCAGATCATTCCAGTACTTTAATATTCTTTCTGTAAAAACTTTTTCCTAATATCCAGCCTATATCTACCTTGGTGCAGCTTGAGGCTGTGTTCTCTTGTTCTGTCAGTTGCTGCCTGAAGAAAGAGACCAACCCCACCTGACTACAGCCACCTTTTAGGATATTGTAGAGAGTGATAAGGTCACCCCTGTGTGTCCTCCCAAGGGATGGCCGCTTACCTGTGGGTTCCCTGCCCTACTCTGCTGGGCACAGGGGGGAGATCAGTGGTGGGACATGGCTCAGACCAGTGGAACCCATGGGAAGCTTCCTGGGAAGGGTTCAGACTGGCTAAGTTTGCAGCACTAGAGGCTGATGCCACATCCTTAAATGAGGAGCAATTAAAACCATTCCTTGTATTAGCTGATGGATGATCTGTTCTTGCAAGCAGCAATTTTGGGAAGCTGGTAATTCAACAGATCCATCACCACTCCTAAACCTCCTCTGCTCCTAACTCTCCTCTGATGTGGCAGCAAGAGCAAAGAGATTTTCCCTGAAAACTACTGGATCTGTGCCTTGATGAGGCAGAGCCACAGTAGCCTGAGCCCAGGGGCTGTTTATTGAACTCAGTTTTTTTTCTGCACCAGCAGGAGAAAAGGGAATGATATGATTGATCACTTGAGGAGCTATTTTTTCATTGATACCTGTGTTTGTTTCAACCCAGACACGGCAGGAAATCTTCCAGATAGAGACGAAGATACAAGTCATCCAGAAGACCATAAGGGACAAAGAGGCCCAGCTGAAGGTGGCCCAGACCCGGCTGGACGAGCGCACGAGGAGACCCAACGTGGAGCTGTGCCGGGATGCTGCCCAGCTCCGGTGAGGCTGGGCTCGGGGCTCACTCAGGAGCATCTCTGCAGGACAAAATGGCTTTTGTCCCCCTAAATATTCCTTCCACAAGTGCCCTGCTCGAACCTGAAGCACTGAGCAGGTGTCCCAGCCCTTGGGGGCCAGGAGAGCTCTGCACCCTTGACAGAGGCTGGGCACCATGGCTGGGTCCAGCCTGATGCCACCCCATGAGGGGCTGGAATTTTCCCACCTGGGTAAATCTCATCTTCTCTCCTGCCTCATCCACGTGGCTGCATCTGCTCAGTTTTGAGGGATAAGCCTCTTACTCCCCCTGCTATGGCCCTCCAGCACCCTAAGGGGGCTTAGAAAAATGAGAGAGTAACAGGGCAAGGGGCAGTGGCTTTAAACTGAGAGATGGAAGGCAGATGGGATATTGGGAAGGAATTCTTCTCTGTGAGGAGAGAGCCCCTGGCACAGGGTGCCCAGAGCAGCTGTGGCTGCTCCTGGATTGCTGGCAGTGTGTAAGAACAGGTTGGACACTGGGGAGTGGAGCAGCCTGGGATAGTGGAAGGTATCCCCTCATGGCAGGGGTGGCACTGGATGGGTTTTAGGGACCTTTCTAACCCAAACCACTCTGGGATTCTGGTCTATGAGTCCATGATTCTACTCTCTGACAGGCTGAGATTGAGAAGACTGAGTCCCTGCCCTTTGGGTAACTCCAAGGAAGGGTGCACATGTGGAGGTGGCCTTCCCAGGCTGGGCACACTGGGAATCCTTTCAAGGACTTGGGATTTGTGCCCCAGGGAGTGCCCAGCAGCAGCCCTGGGAGGCACCCAGAGCTCACAGCTCCTCCTGGGAGCCCTATGAGCACAGTTCCCTTTTCAAAGTGACTTAAATCCAGCCCCAGAATTGGTTCAGCATCACCTGTTCCACATTCCCCTTTAGCCTCTCCCAGTGTCCTGTCCTGCTGTGTGTGTTTCCTGTGCAGAATCCCTGCAAGGGGAAATCCAGGAGGGTGAACCTACAAAGCCACAAAGCCAAACACAAATGGGAAACCGCAGCTGCTCATCCCTGTCCCTGGTGGCACAAGCTGCTCTGGCAGACATGGCTGAACATCTCCAGAGCTTTGGAACAAACTTCTCACTCCTCCCCATGGAGGTCGGGAGGAGCTCTGCCCTTGGCTCTCCCATACCAGGGTGTGGGGATTGGAGTCAGCCTGAGCGTGCTGCTGGGGGAAATGCTGAGCCCAGAGGGCCCATGTGTGTGGGCACCACCTCCGTGGGGGGCTCTGACAGGGTCCCGCTGTTTTCCAGCCTGGTCCAAGAGGTGAATGAGATCAACGAGACGCTGCGGAACCTGCACCAGTGCCTGCGCGCCTCCGAGGACATGCTGCAGATGCTGGTGCGCTCCAAGGGCGTCCTGGAGCACGACCTGGTGGTCAAGAACAACTCCCTGTTCATCGACCAGGAGCGCTGCATGGGGATGCGCAAGAGCTACCCCAGCACTGTGCAGATCCTGGGCTACGTCTCTGCAGGGCTCGCCTGAGCGCCCTCAGCGGGACACGGCCCCACTTTCCCTCTGCTTCTTTGCAAATACATTGTTGCAATTTCACAGACTTCTTAGGATTTCATTTCCTGGTGGAAACTGCGGGTAGAAATTAAAATGAGCATTTTGTTTGCTGGGTTACCAGGATGCTTCTTTTCCTTTGTGTTTTCTCTTTCATTGCGTGCCAGGAAGGAGCTGAAAATATCCTGTATGTCACCAAATCCACCCACGGGGATCCATCCCTACCCTCCCAGTCTGTGTTTTCAGGAGAAAAACTGTCGCATCTTCCTCCTTTTGAGTGTGTGTGATGTGGAAGAGGCACAAGGGGAAGTAAAGCCACTTGTCAGAATAATGAGCTGCTGACATCCAGGATAGATTTTTAATGGTGCAGCAGAAGAAACACAAACTGTCCCGGAAAGAGTTGCAGTTTGTGCTGTTCCTAAAATAGAAAAATGTGCATTATAAGCTGATTTCTAACGATAATTGTCTTGCTTTTGAGAAATGTTAAATGCCATCAAAAATGTCAGTGGTAGGGTTTTAAAAAGAGGAAGTACATTCAACTTAGAGAAAGTTCATTGAAGAAAATGCTGTGGGTTTAATTTTGGGTTCCTAATTTAACCTCTCACGTGTAGTTTGTTGGTGGGAACACCAAAGCACTTTGAAGATAAAGACCTTAATTGGTGTTTAAGCCCCTCTGGCTGCACGGAGCCTTCTCCTGCTGTAAATCCGACTGATTTTACCAGTATTGGAATTTTCAGAGGGATAAGTCTTCAATCTGAGGCTGAATGTGGAAGTCACTTTGCAGTTTCCCTCCTCAGACTATCGCATCTCGAGTCTTTTAACCTCAGCTTTGAGCTCAGCCTAAAGCCTGCGGGCACCAGGAATCCCAGCAGGGCAGAGGCTGAGTCCCTCCCTCCCTCGGGAATGCAGGGCACGGACCACCACCCCTGGGGCCCGCAGGAGTGGGAGCTCTTTCCTTCTCTCCCATGCCCAGACGACTCCTCCTCACCCCACAGCCCCTGTGCCTTCCCCACCCTCCCCGGCCCCAGCGTCCGGGCAGGATCTCCCTCTCAGAACCAGCCCTAAACAGGAAGTAATTGTCTTTCTAACTTTTTTCTTTCTTTACTAGCACTTTTGTCAAGACTAAAAATAGATTTCCTCTGCTTTGTGTGTGTCTTGGGGCTGGAATCTGTCGGAGGCAGCAGCCACCCTTTGCAAAGGAAAGAGACAACTGAGCAGGAGAAACTGCCCAGCTGAACTCACCTTCCCTTTCTCCACTTCCCTGCCCCCCAAAGGAGCCACTGGCAGCTGAACTCACCTCCCGTTTTTGTCAGCACCCTCACCAGCCCTCAGGTTGCTCCGTGCTCTTCTCTGCCTGTGCCCCTTTCCCAGCTTCTGGTGATTTTGGCTGCTCTGCTTGTCTGCAGACCCACTCCAGATGTTCTCAGGCAGAGCTGCCAGGGTTTTGGGCCCCAGGAGTTGGTCCCCAGCTGAGTGTGGGGCAGCAGAGGCACCCACAGCCTTTTCCTGAAAAGACCCAGCCCTTGAGCACCCGGAGCCAAGTCCTGGCACCAGTGATGGCTTTGCCTTCGTTTCACTTCCACCTTTGCTTTTGAGTCATGTCAAAAATATCTGGGCTCTGTTTTACAGTGAGGGCACACCAGGATCAGTCTCCACTTTTCTCCAATTTTGCTTTCAGAGCTCCCCAAACACTGATCTTTCCCACTGGCCCAGCTCCTGTAGGGTTTTCTCCTGACTGCCAGCCCTTTTGTGGTGCTGCAATTACCCAACTCCATTTTCTCTTGCTGTCCTGGCCTCTCAGTGCTCCTTTCCACAGCACTGCCAAAGAGTTTCTTTCCTGTGTTTGAGCCACGATCAGAAGAATTTCAGCTTCAGCTCCTCTCATCTCTTTCACAAATACTTTCCACTTTCCTGCAGCAATTTCCCAGACGTTAGAGAATTCCCAGCTCCCTCTGGGGTTTCGTTCTCTCCACGCCAGTTTTCCATAAGTTGACAGTACTGATGTTACTTCTGGCAGCTGATGTCCCCCAGTCCCCCCCAGACACTTTGATCAGGGCATCCTACGTGTGCTTCAATGTGAGCCTTCCTCCCCTGAGGGGAGCCTGTCCTGCCACAGACTCCTGTCAAATGGGTCTCCAGGGAGAGCTTTGGGTGCAATTCCAGTGAACACGTGGCTCCTGGCTGGCCCTCCTGCACAAGGAGGGATTTGCTTTCCATGACAGAGCTGCTGCTGAGTGAAGCTGCTCCATTTAATCCCTGCAGGGCTGGCTTTGGGATTTGAACAGCCTTTGATGTGCTCCAGGAGATGAAACAACAGCCCTGCCTCCTCCTGCTGATGGCTGAGATGCCTTTGCTGCCGTGCCATTAAATGATTTCCTTTCAGAGATCACTTCTAAATCACAGGCCAGGCCTATCATCTGCCTTTCTGTACTGAGGGGATGGCTCCTTTCTCCACGAGAAGGACCTGTCTGCCTTTATTGCTATTTATTGCTGGTTTATTGCTGCCTCTGTCAGCCAAGTTGCTGAGAAAGTTTCTCTGTGGAAATTCCTTTGCAAATCACAGCCGTATTCCCACCCCTCTGCATCATTCCATTTGCATCACTGCTGCACAGCTGGGTGTGTAAATTAATTGTTTACTGACTGGAGGAAAGATAATAAATTAATAAACCCAGGACGTTGTTGCTTTGTGTCAGACCAGGATCCAGGTGAACACTCCAGGCAGGGCTAGCAAGAAACTTCTCAGAAAGAAGGTTTTGTTGTTTAAGAAAACAAACATCATCAAATATCCTGGAAGGGTCTGATATGAATTTGGGTGAAACCAAAGCCTGCCAAAACCCATGCTAACAATTTATTGCATAACTAGTGCAGATTATTGTGCTCAAGAGAGAGAGAATTCCCCAAACAGCATCAGCAGTCAGAAAAAAACCCCAACCCTAAACTCATTGCTATTATGGAAAAAAGGGGAGAAAACTTTGGCAAAATGCTAAAGGAAAGTTTGGGCAGTGTAGGATCACAGAAATGCTTGTGCTGGCTCAGACCAAAGTGCAGACTCTGGTGCAGTCTCTGCCAGAGCCAACAGGAGATGCTGAGATAAAAGCACCAGAAGGCAGCAAGAACTCTGTGAGATCCTCCCAGTCCACTTTCCCAGCTTCCAGCAGTTAGTAAAGCAAGGACTTCCTGAGCTGACAGGGCTGTCCCTGGGTTTAATATCCCCCAATGGATTTGTTTCACATGCTCTTGTTCGAGTTGTTCTTGGAGCTCGTGCAGCATCCGCCGTGTCCCTCAGCAGGGACCCGCAGGGCACAGAGCATCCGCACCCTCAGGGCAGCAGTGGCCGCTCCGGAGACCCTGGAGGGGATGAAAGAGGGGCCACACCCGGCACCACTGAGCCAAAAGTGTAAACTCAACAGTTTGTGCAAAAGTGTAAAACTCAACAGCTTGGGCAAAGGCGTAGCTCAAAGTTGGTTTGTGTCCTCTGTAGGGTCTGTTCTGTGCTGGCAGGAGAGGAGCACGAACCAGCAGCTCAGAAAGTGTCTGAGGATGTTCACAGTCCCAGCTGGGGAGCTCAGTTGATTTTTTGCAGGTTTTGGGGTCAGTGGGTAAATTTTGGTTTCCTTGAAGCCAGTGGGATTTTCTCCAGTGATTTCAGCCTGGCTCTATCAGTGCTGACAACTGGCTTGGAGTGGAAAGCAAAAAGTTGGATGAAGTTGATTTGAGGGCATGAATGCAGACAGGACTAAAGTTTTTTATAAATTCTTCTTGAATTTGTAGAAAACAAATCAGAAAAAATAAGTCAATGCCTTCAAGATACATTAGACCTTTTGTTATTGAAGTTGGCTGAATATAAAGTCTCCCTTTATGTTTTTTTTCTGGTTGAAATATTTTTTTCCAATACCCACTTCACCAGTGTATATGTATTTATATATTTGCATATCTCTCTCTCTATATATATATATACATCTGCATTTGTGTTCTTTGAGGAAGCGCCATAGATCCTGCAAAGTGCAGTCAAACCATACGCTGCTCTCCTTTTCCCAGTGGCACAGGCGTTTGAAAACAGGATTTTTTCCCCGCCTCGTTCCCACCCCAGCCCCCAGTGAACGGCAGGAGGGGTTTGCTGATGGCAGCGCAGATTTCGGCCCATGCCCTTTGCATTTCAAACCCTCCTCGCTAATGGTCTTCATCACCAGCGTAGGGAACAGGAAGAGTCCCTTAAACTGATGAGACAGCAAAACGTGGGGTTAAACAAGTTCATCCTCACAAAGACATACAAAGGAAATGTTGCCTTTTTGTGTAGTTGGAAATGGTTTAAGAGGGGTTTTGTTCACCTGGCCCGAGGAAAGAACGAGCAGAACCCTGATGTGGGGTTCAGTCGATGGCACACAGTTAAATGGGCATTAGATCCCTTTCAGTCCATCTCTGCCTTGTCAGATTAGCATCTGAGCCCCACAAAGGGATAGAAATCCCATTTTTCCCTCCTGGAGCCTCATCATTTTATTCCAGAATTTCAAGCTGAAACATCATATTGAAAGTAGCCCCATGGAATAGATTCAAAGTGAGAAATCCACATTTTTTACCAGGAGTTTATACAACTCGTCAATCTTCCAGTATTCCCAGCACAGCCTGTGGCGAATCTTGTTTGCACACAAAACATTTTTCCAATTTATTGTGGCGCCTGCTTTGATTTCAGCGGGAGTGGCACTGCCACCGAGCCCCGGGGAGCACCGGGAGCGCCTCCAGCCCCGCCTCGGGTGTGACCTTGTCTGTCCAGCAAAACCCTGAGGGCTCCGCTGTGACCATCCTCACTTCCCCGAGGGCTCTGCTGTGACCATCCTCACCCCCCGAGGGCTGAGGGCTCCTCTAGCCATCCTCACTCCCCCGAGGCCTCCTCTCCTCCCTGCACTGGCTCCCTCCAGCATCTCCGGCGTGCGGAGGAGCTGTGCCCCAGCCCCGGCACCAGAGCCGTGTCACAGCACCTGCAGAAGCAGCTGCTGTTTGAACAGCGCACCTTTCCAAAGGAAGTGTCCGAGGAGCAGGGCAGTGATGTGCTCTTCTCTCTGGGCTTTCTCCGCCGTCTCCAGCCCACGGCTCTCAGCCCGAACTGGCTTTGTTACCCACAGACTGCTCTTTTCCCTGCTTTGACTTTCAGATATTTCTCCCCACACTTAAAAAGCTGCTTTGGACCCTTATTTCAGCAGCGGAGCTGAGGCGGTTTTGCTGTCCCACACTCACGGAGGAGCTCGGGAGACTCTGTGACCCCCGCACCTCGCGGTGCCTTCCCCCACCGCGCGTCCCGCCCTGCTCCAGGGAACAGAGCATCCATCTGCTCTGGATGTTTTGTCCAGAAACAGCGGCCAGGATCTCAGACCCGCACACCCAGACCAGAGAACGGTCTCTGCCAGAGCCTGGATCGCAGTCCTGGGGACAAGACCTTTCTGGCTCACCCCGAGCGCAGGGGCTCCTTCGGGCACCCGGCCCACAGGGACAGGACAGCCCCGGTCAGCCCCGTCAGCCAGCAATGTTCTGATGGTGGCGCCGATGTTTCAGCCCTCTGGATGGCACTGACGGGGGTCACGGGGTGCAGAGGGACGGTAGCAGCAGAGGAACTGGCGGGATTTTTTGGAGGGGAAGGGAAATGGCATCCTTTGGAATCACGTTTCAGCCCGTGCCTCTCTTCCCCCGACTCCCCCGGGGGCTCTCAGCTCCGCTTCCCGTTGCTGGCTGATGCCGGCACCTCTTCCGTGAGTGTGAGCAGCCCGTGCTGCAGGAACACGCGTCTGCTTGCCAGGAGAGAAGAGCCAAGCACGCTTCCCCGGCTCCCTTCTCCCAGGATTTCCAGTCCTGGTGGCTGGACGCCGAATTCCCTCCTTTGTGCAACAGTGCAGGACGGGTCTGGAGCTGGCACGGGGAGAGGAGAGGTGATGGGGATTGGTGTTAATGCTCAGAAGTGTGCAGGTCTCCTGCGGGATTATTTGGGAGCTAGGGCTGGACTCTGTGTGTGTGTGGGGGGAGGTGTTTGAACAGATTGACTGTGCTTGAGAAATAAGCGAGGGTGGTAGCGCAGCCACCCCTTCCTTCCCGAGCACCTGAGTCACAGAATCCCAGAATGGTTTGGGGTGGGAGGGACCTCAGAGCCCACCCAGTGCCACCCCTGCCACAGCAGGGACACCTCCCACTGTCCCAGGCTGCTCCAAGCCCCAATGTCCAACCTGGCCTTGGGCACTGCCAGGGATCCAGGGGCAGCCACAGCTGCTCTGGGCACCCTGAGCCAGGGCCTGCCCACCCTGCCAGGGAACAATTCCTGCCCAAGATCCCATCCAGTTCTGCCTTCTGGGAAGCCATTCCCTGTGTCCTGTCCCTCCATCCCTTGTCCTCAGTCCCTCTGCAGCTCTCCTGGAGCCCCTTTAGGTACTGGAAGGGGCTCTCAGCTCTCCCCACAGCCTTCTCCAGGCAGAACAGCCCAAACTCTCTGTGTCCTCCGGAGCTGTGGAAAATCGCACCCTTCGTTTAGTGAAAAGTTGCTCAGTTCCACCTAATTTGGCTCTCAAGCGCTAAAAAAGAGACTCCAAGAGCTCGAATCCCTTCAGCTCAGCCAGATGCTCTTCCCCAAATCTTGTGCCAGGATCCTGTCCGGGGCTGCACAAACGCCCCGGGCCAGGGTGAGGGGATCCCCGATATGGAGAGCTCTGTCCCCTCCGGGCACGGCCGGTCCTGCTCCGACACCGCGGGAGCTGCTCGGAGAGCGGGGCACGACCACCTCTCCCCCGGCTTCCAGCACGGCTGGCTGGGCACTGGGGGCTCACGAGAACGGGGTGCCCGTCTCTTGTCTCCCCCCAAATCTCCTCCCTGTCGGGCGGGAGCGGCCCGAGGAAGGCAGCGGGGCCTGGAGTGGTTCCTGCCCGTGTCCCGGGGGGAGGCGGCGGGACCGGGGCTGGGCCAGGCGCTGCCCCGTTTATAGGAGGGCGGCGGGCGGCGGCTGAGCCCTCCCCGTGCCGCAGACGCAAACGGGGCGGTGGCCCCGGTTAAAGGGGAAACTTGACAGCGCCGCCGCCCGCTCCGCTCTGCGTCCGATCCGCC
>VXBB01007906.1:77147-94612 GCA_013399915.1 Illadopsis cleaveri
TGGTAATAGTCATGGAAAACGTTACAAAAATCTTCCGAGCCGTTAGGAATCACGTGGAAGCATTCAAATATCCCGGCCAGGCAGCGGGCGAGGCCGGCGAGGGGAGGGAAGCGCGGCCCCGCGGGACCCGCTCCGTGTTTGAGGAGCATAAAGAGCTCCTGTTCCCGCGCCGTTGGGGCTAAACCGGTTAAAAGCAAATATCGGGATTCGCTTTCTAAAGCCCTCTCGAAGGAAAAGCGTCCCTGGGAGCACCTGGCCGGGCTGACACGTCCGGGACTGCGGCTGCTCGGGGTCGAAACCTGAGGGGACACGGCTGGGGCTGAGGGAACACGGCTGGCCCAGGGGGGTCACGGCTGGCCCAGGGGGGACACGGCTGGCACTGGGGGATGCGGGCAGGGTGGCTGCTCCTCCCTGGGCCCTGCTCACGGGCTGTGTCTCTCCCTCTGTCCCGCAGCAATGGCTGGTGAACGGCGACCACGCGGCAGACCTGTGGCAGAACTGCACCACCGGAAGCCCCTTCCACTGCCTGGCATCCTCCTCCAACGGTGAGTGCCCCCGGGATCGGGGCTGTCCCTCCCCTCCCCGGGATCAGGGCTGTCCCCTCGGGATGGGCGCTGTCCCCTCGGGATGGTCGCTGTCCCCGGGATCGGGGAGAGAAAACCCTGCTGGACGTCGTGGGGCCCTTTTTGGCACAGTTCCCTCTGGCTCTGCTTGTGAGGGGTCTGAAGGACGCACACGGGGCCCTGAGGACTCTCCCCAGGGGACACCTGTCCCCTACCTGGAAATCCGTCCCGCGTTTTGCCGCGGGCACAGGCTGAGATTTGGGCACAGCCCTGGCCCCGGGGTTGGCTGTGAGGGCTGTGCCCAGTGCTCGGCCCTGCAACCCGTGCACCTGCACACCCGGGGGCTAAGGAGCCTCCGCAGGACCGGGCCGAGTGAGGGCTGATGTCACTTTGTGTGACATCACCCCTGAGCTGTTTGCTGAGGTCAGCAGGGGAGGAGAGTGTGCTGACCCACCGTGACATGCAGTTTCCAGGGTGACCAGTGGCACCAAGAACACAAAATCTGAGTCAGACACTTGGGCAAGGCCGTGCCTCACTTTCCCTGGAAGACAGAGCTAATGTCCGTGGTGCTGGGGCCAACATTTGTTTTGTTTTCCTGGTTTTTGCTTTCCTGCGGAAACAGATTGTCCCAGTGCAACCGCCGGTGCCAGCAGCCGTGAATCCCAGCGCTGTCACTGGGACACGGTCACACCGTGCCGGGCATGGGCAGGAGCAGAGCGATGCCATGTGGCCCTGGTGAGGGGGGCGCGGCCACACCGGGAGCATTAAATACTCCCGGAGGGTCCCGCAGTGAAGGGAGGCTGTGAGAGGGATTTTGGAGACCCCGATCAGCACCCGCAGCCTTTGGGAGCGGAGCACTCGTGTCACCACGTGGGGAGGCGATGCCGCTGTGTCCCCCCGTGTGCCCGGGCTCTGGTTCCGCTGGCAGCGGCGCTCCCGGCCCAGCGCCGGTCTCTGCTGACGCCTGCTGGTGTCGGGCCAGCCGGGACGCGCCTGGATCCATCCCAGGCCAGGAGGCTTCTGGAGCGTGTCCCGCATCAGCTGTGCGGTATTGCAGCGTCGGCAGCGCCGGTCATGCGAGCTCCCAAAGTGCTGAGCCCCTGCTCTGCGCTGAAAGGCAGCGCTGGCCCCGGGAGTCCCCCAGCTCTAAAGCCTCCCCAAATCCTTCGCTTTTCAGACCTGCACCGCTCTTTCTGGATGTTTACAGGATGCTCTGTCGGTGCTGAGAGAGGATTGTCGAAACTGCGGTTGGGCAGTTTCCAGACCCGATGGTCCTGCCGTGTGCTGGGCGTGCCCAGTGCCTGCTCACAGAGCTGCTGGAGCCTTTCCGGGGCTGATTTTTCATCATTAAAGGCATGAGAGGCAAGATGATCGTGTTGAAAATGCAGCTGAGTTGGGCTGATAGCCCTGATTCAGTGGCAGGTGTCCCTGCCCACGGCAGGAGGGGTGGAATGAAATGATCTGTAAGGTCTCTTCCAGCCCAAACCATTCTGGTATTCCAGGATAAAGTGCCCCATGAGCTGCTCTGTGAGTAGAAGCTTTCTGTGATCAAGGCTTGAGCAGCTCTGACAGCTCTCACTTCTCCAAAGTGAGATATTCTGCTTTGGCATCAGGAGAGGTTTTGCTTGGACAAAGGCTCATGCCCCATTAACCGTGCAGCCAGGGTGTGGGAGCAGAGCTGCTGAGGACCTGTCTTTATCTTGTGGGACCCTGGATGCAGGGGCCAGAGCCCACCAGCACTGTAGGAACAGAAAATCAAAGGATATTTCCTGGGCTTATGTCGGGCTTTGAGGATCTGTTTGTAAAAACAATGAAAATGCCCCATGGTCTCCTTTCCAGCGGGTCCTGCTCCCTCCCTCCCCTGTCCCCGCTGCCAGGAGCTGCTGTGAGCCACTCTTTGGAGCAGCACTGAGGTCACAGGACAAGGATTCCGTGGCAGAGCCACCTCCGATGCTCACGTTTGTCTCCTGCCTCATCCTCACACCCCTTTCCTAGGAATGTGCATATTTTTCAAAATCAGGAACAGTCCCATAGAAACACCACAGCCTATCCTTGGGCACAGCTCTCAGAACAGAGACTGTGCTGCTGTGGGCTCCAGAGAGCCAGAAAAATTAATTTCCTGTGCCTAGGATGGTACTGAATGGCTAATCCTGGAGTGCCAAGGTGCTCTGGGGAAACAGCAAGGAATCCTCCTTGGGAATTTTGGCAGAACTTTCAGTCTTTACACAGGGGCAGGTTTTGGCCTGGCCATCACGGTGGCCTCTGGGGTGTGGTTATTTCTTCTCTTTTCAAAAGGCAGTGGGACTCAGTGAGTGGAATTTGGGAATTAGATGGTGCTGGGTCACATGTGTTCATCACGGGTGGGGACTTTGACGGGTGGTGGTGCTGTGGTCCCCCTTGGCCTCAGCTGAGCTTCCCCTGTCCTGTCACACAGGGACCCTTTTCTTAGTGACTTTGGTGTGGATGCCCAACGAGAAGCAGAACTTTTAAATCCAGGTGCCAGCTTTAATGCCAGGATTTGCTTTGGTTTCCCCCTGAGGCAGGTTCTGGGCTGTGCTGTTCACCCTACAGATGATCCCATGGGGATGGGCCAGGCAGCAGCGCAGGGCCAGGGCTGAGCAAGTGAGGATTCAGGGACATCAGCAGCCCCTGGGAACGGGCTGCACTGCCTGGGTGGGGGCTGAGCTCCCACCTCCCAAATTTCTCTGGGCAGGGCTCTGCCCTTGGTGTGTTCGAGGGCTGAGCCATCCCAGCGGGAGCCCCGGGCACATTCCCACTCCCTCTCCATGTACAACCGCCCGCTTGTTGCTTTGATTCTTGCATTTGCTGTTAGATAGTGCTTTTTGTTCTTCAAGAGGCCGAGAACTATGGAAAAAATGTCGCAATCTTTGCTTGGTTTGCGCTGTCAGACATTCCTGGAAAAGGCTTATCTCAGGAATTCAGCGCTGAATCCCAGGACTGTGGGTCGGCAGGGCCGTGTGCCAGCCCGGCTCGGGGCACGTGGCCGGGCCCAGCAAGTGCTCTCGAGGAGATTCCATCCCAGATTTCCAGACAGGGAAGTTTTTTCCTCCAAAAATGGCCTTTTCTTTCCACAGCTCAATGTGTTATGCAGGGAAGAACACTTCTTTTCTGCTGCATTCTGCTCTGACGGTGTTCAGAGTGCTGAAAGTGGGGAGGCAGCGGGGCCATCCATGGAGATCCCCACATCCTCTGTAACAGCAGGAGATGTTTCTCCTGTTTTCTTCTCACAGTTTCTCCTGTGCCTGCCTTGCCCACAGGCAGGCTGGTGGTTTGGGGCTGTTTTAAAAGAAATCCCTAAACCTTGGGAAGTGCCCAGCCCCATCTCTGAGTGCCAGGGGACCAGCCTTTGATGTGATGGCCACAAGCAAAGCCCAGCTGGTTGCCCAGAGCAGATTTTATTGATGTCATTAATAACAGGTGACACTGGTGTAACTCGGGCAGTGCCAGCCCTGGGGGACTGTAACCTGTCCCTTGGTGTTCTGGAGTCAGCTGAGGGGCATTCATAGAATCCCAGAATGGTTTGGGTTGGGAGGGACCTCAAAGCCCATCCAGTGCCACCCCTGCCATGGGCAGGGACACCTCCCACTGTCCCAGGCTGCTCCAAGCCCCAGTGTCCAACCTGGCCTTGGGCACTGCCAGGGATCCAGGGGCAGCCACAGCTGCTCTGGGCACCCTGTGCCAGGGCCTCCCCACCCTCTGAGTAAAGAATTTACTCCTAAAATCTAAAAATCTCCTATTCCAAGAGAATATTTTATATTCCAGATCAGTTTGTCCCATAACTTTCTTGCCTTCAATAGGAAAGGGATTTCCTCTGTTTAAAACCATGTTTTTATTGTTGCTTGTTCTTCTTATAAAGAGCATCTGATCAGGAGAGGTTGGGAACCGGTGCTGTTTTTTTCTCAGCTGCTGCAGATGTCTTTGGCTCCCATTTTTTCTGTGAGAGGTGGGGTCAGACAACCTTCCCTACCATATTTGTGTTCTGGCCTACAGAGGAGTGGGAGGAAGAAGGCAACATGTGGGTAAACAATGACTGTCAAACCAGAAGAAAGGGTGGGGGAGTCCCCTGCAGAGTGCAGTGCTGGAAATCCCTTCAACCAACATTTTTCTGGCCTTGATGATACTCTTGGATGTCCCTGTGGGCACTGAGTGACGCTGCACCAGGTCTGTGAGCAAGGCACCACTGCTGCCCAGTCCTGGACTGGACATCCCTGGGAGCTGGCTCTGGAGCCCTTGGAGGATCTGGGCATGGAATGATGGATCTGCCACCTCAGCATGGCCAGCAGGACGTCACAGCCACCGTGCCAAGGCTCTGGGAGAGAAGCTGCCTTGGGCTTTGTGGAGCTGTTGGAAGGAGTTTTCCATGGTGCCAGCAGCTCTCTGCTGCCTCAACTGCATCAGGAGTGGCCTCTGCAGGATGTGAGCTCTGATGGGATGGCAGAGTGTGGCAGCTCTGGAGAGCCCTGGATGTTCTACCCTCATGCACTGCTTGGATGGAGCTACAGGGAGAAGGAAAAAGGAGGAGAGCCAAGAGGAAGAGAGGAGAAGATTTGGAAGAAGAGAGGTTTGAGGGGTTAATCTCCATCTGAAGGAGCTGCAGAAGAGGAGCAGGAGGTCCTGGACAGGACTGTGACTATGACAGTGACTGTGTTCAGCCACTGCCTCCCTGCAGCCCCAGGGTTTCCCTCCTGCTCACCCCTGGCCCTCACAAACACCTTGGGAGCTCTTTAGAATTCCCCTTTGGAGATGGATTTCCAGGAATACCTTGATGCAGCACAGCGTGGCTGTTCCCAGGGCATGGAGATGGGAGCATTGGAAAAGAGCAGCTGGTGGGTGCCAGAGCTGCTGCTCCTGCAGCACCTGCAGGAGCCTTTGTACCTCTGCTGTTCCTGACCCTGCTGAGATTTAACTTGCAGCATCGAAGCAGCAGGTTTTACAGCTGGGGGCATCAACTTCCCTCCCTCCAGCTTTGGCTGTGTTATATGTTACAGTTACCTCCTTAATGGATGTTTTCTTCCCCAGAAGTGGTTGCTTTTTAAATGTTCAGAGCGTACACAGTTGGCAAAGGGAAAACTCCATCTGCAAAGTGTTCCCATCAGCTGCAGATCCCAGCATGGTGGGGTTTTTAATGCACAGCACTAATTTAGGGAGTTCTTACAGCAGTGGATGAGCTGAGTGCTCAAATAAGTGTCTTCAGTATGCACTTTGTTTTTCCTCCTTGGCTAAGGCCAAAGAGGGTGTGGAGGGTGTGAATTAAACCCTGGGGAGGCAATGCTTGTCCTTCAAGGCCTCTGCTCCTGGCCAAGGGCACGTTTTTCCCTGCCCTCCCAGTACTGTCAGGGCATAAAAGCTCCCTGCAAGCAGGGCTGGGGCTCTGCTGGCAGGGGCTGCGTTGGCTGCTGTCCCTCTGGGAGATTCAGCTGCAATTTCTGCTCTGGGTTCCAATTTCTGCTCTGGGTTGTTTTCTCTCATGCTGGATTTTAGGGCAGTGAAACATGGTCTTTATCATCCCAGGGCTGGAGTCTTCTCCCTGCTGTTGTAAGCAGTGCTGTGAGCACATCAGGGCTTAGAGAACTTAAAGGAAAATTCAAATTTGTTTTGTAAAAACATCTTGCTTTGGCTGCCTGAAAGGGCTCTAAGCCCGCTCCTGCCAGGTCGTCTCCGGAAGCGGCGTGCAGGGTGTTATCTGTCCTTTCCACGCTGCTTCCTTTTCTTCTTCCTCCTGAAGAACAAAGATATAAACACAGAGCTGAAGACATGCAGGGGGAAAATGGGATAACCAGCTCGCTGCCCAGGGGAAACCACAAATAACAGCCTGGGAGTAAACAGTGCTGACAGTCCGGCTGCAGCTCGGGGCCAGCCTCCCTCCGGGAAACTTCTGTGTTTGACATCCTGACGGCTGGACACAGCACCAACAGCAAAGGGCTTAAAGACACGTGGGGCTGGGGAGGTAAAAACCCTTCCTGCAGTTATAGGGGCGATTTTAAATGTATTAAAGGCAATTAGTTGTCCTAATCCAGCTGGAGTCTGTGGGCAGCTGGCATGCAGTTAATGGAGCTCTGGAGCTCGCTCTCGTGGCTCTCAGTCCTGGGCTGGGATTTGGGCTGGAAGTCCTGGTCCTTTGTTTTCACAGAGGAGGCCAGCAAAAGTCAGCAAAGGGCTGGATGTGTGCAGGCTCAGAGCTCTGCTCTGTGGGATCATCTCCCCATTTCCCTTGCTCCCAGGCTGGCTGCCCAAAGCCTCCGGCCACGGTGGGCTCCCCCCTCAGCGCCGCCTTTCTCTGCCCCTGACATGGCTCTTTATTACAATGGGATTTTGCAAAGCCCCTGTAAATCATTTGCATTCAGAACCAAAAACCAGGCAGGGGAGGCAGATGCAATTAAAGGGCAGCTCAGCTCAGCTCAGCTCGGCTCGGCTTTCCGTCTAGACAGTGCTCTCCTAAAATAACCAGCAGTGGGAGCATCCACCTCCCGGCAGAAAGGGCTCCTCTCACCGGATCCCGTGGCCTTTGCAAGCACAAAAGACTTGGCCTTCTGCTCCAGGATGAAACCGCAGGGCTTGGCTGTGGCTCAGCCGGGGCACGGAGCTGGACACAGTTCCAGGGCCTGGGAAGGGGTGAGGGGAGAGCTCAGCTTTCCCCGCTGGGATGGGAGCCCTGTCTGTGCTGAGGAGTGGAAGGAGGTGCAGCTCAGCAGCTGCACATGCTCTAGTCTGATCTGAGCAAGGATTTATGATGATTTTGGTGGTGCTGGAGCTGCCTCATCCCGTTTCCCGCTGGTGAGGACAGCCAGAGCTGAAGGGGCATGTGGGGCTGAGGCAGGGGGCGTTTCCCTGCCTAGCTACCTGAGATAGGGGAGATACATTGGGCATTTTGTGTGCAAGAGTGAAATCCCCCCAGGGGTTTCCTGGAAGCAGCAATAGCTGCTCCTTCCTAAGGAATGGTGCACAGGGGACCCAGTGCACTGCAGTGAGGGAAGGGCAGCAGCAGGGGAGTCCTTTGAAATGGGAAGTGTGACAGGGAGGGGAAGGACCAGGCTGGCTGTGAGGAGCAGGGGCTGCTCTGGGTGCTTCCAGGGCTTTGGGAGCAGGGGCTGCGTCTGCTCCCTTGCCTGAACATCAGAGACAAGAGGCAAAGACAAGGGGTAGAAATCGTGGTGCACAGACACACAGATGTGATGGAGTGGTCCAGGATGCTCCCTGCAGCCGTGGAATCTCTGGGAGTGCCATGGATCATCCCTGCCAATCCAGCTGAGGGCTGTGCCTCACTCTCTGCTCTCCCCACCCTGAGTGCACCTGGCAGGAATCTGTGGGGATGTGTGGTCAGTTCTCTGGGGCAGACACTGCCCTGGCCAGTCCTGACTGCCTCATTTGCTGCTCCAAGGTTGGGGGTGGCTGAGCTGAAGGGCAGCTTTCTTTAGAAGTTTTGCTCCGTTTGCTGCCTGGGGCCGATGCTGCAGACAGAGGACTGAAATTGGTGGGTGTAAAACTGGGACTGAGGCTTCAGTGGTGCCTAATCCCATCTGAGGATCCAGCCCCAAGCAGGACTTTTGTGCCTTTTGCTGGGTGGTTTGTGCCTCAGTTTGCCTGTACTGACTCCTGCATTTTGATTTCAAACGGCATAAGGAACGGGGAAGGCAGAGGTAGCCATGAGCACTGCCTCTTTCTGTCAAGCTGCAGCAGCTCATGGCATGGAGCTGCATTTTGCTTGTTTATTTATATTTTTTTTTACGTGGGGAGTTACACACCCACTGAGGCTGGAAATAGCTGAGCAGTGACTCACAGGGGCTGGTTTGACTGCTCTGCTCCGGGACACAGCTGCATTTGGCAGCTGGGGAGGACTCCAAAATGCTCAGCTCCACGGGGGCAGAGGGTGTTTTCGTTGCCGTGTGTTTATTTGCCCTCGGAGCCCGGCCAGCACGGTGTCCCAGAGCCTGTTGCACATGGCTTTGGTGTTTGCAGCTCAGCTGAGCAGGCAGGACCTGGCACGGGGCTGGAGAGAGGCTGTCTGCTCTCTGCAGGTCAGGGTTTTGTGTCTGCTCCCTCTGTGGTAAATGCTCCTGGGGCAGTGCCCAGGGTCCGTTGTGTTGCAGAGCTGATCCATGGCACACACAGGGCACCCAGGATCCCGGGAGCAGCATGGATGTGCCGGGATCTCAGCACTGGGCATGGCCCCAGCTGCTCCCAAACCCCAGGGGGACAGCGTGGGGTGGTGACAAAGCCATGGGCACAGCAGGGGCTCCGTGGTGCCTACACTGAGGGGTCTGTCTGTCTGTCTGTCCCCAGAATGGCTGCAGTCTGTCCAAGCCATGATGATCCTCTCCGTCATCTTCAGCATCCTGTCACTGTTCCTGTTCTTCTGCCAGCTCGTCACGCTCACCAAGGGCGGCAGGTTCTACATCACCGGAGTCTTCCAGATCCTGGCGGGTGAGCGGGGCCGAGGGGTGGCACTGCCACCTGGGACAGGGACAGGGACACNTGTGCATCCAGGCTATTCAGCCCCTGCGCGGGGAAGGTGTAGGAAGGTTTCTGCCCCAGTCAGAGGGGTTCTGCAGGGACAGGGTGCCAGAGGCACTGGGGCAGAGCTGGGGACAGTAGATCACAGGGATGCTGGAACGAGAGCTCTGCCTGTTCCCAGGGCTCGGGGTGGGATGTTGGGTGTTCAGGGTGGCTGTGCTGGCTCCGGGACCCTTCACCAGGTTGGATGAGGCTTTCACAGCTGCTGGTGGGGTGGGGAAGTCGTGATGATCCTGTTTTGGCAAAAGAGGGCTCAGTGATTATTTATAAACTTGCCATGAGGGAGCCTGGTGCTTTCCCCATGAGCACAGAGCCTGGAGCTGCAGGGTGAGCTCTGACTTGGGCTGTCAGCTGCTGTTTTTAACTCTTTTGAGAACTCAGTGCTGGAAAGGAGCCACAGCTGCAGTTCCCCAAGTACTGATGCTGTAAAGCCATGGCTCTGTTTAATGTTTCCATGTATGAAACCAGTGCAGAGGATTTAAAAGAGTTCAGGCTAAAACATGTAATTGTGAATCGAGGTCCTGGCTGCATGAGGACAGAGTGGCTGGGAAGAAGCTTGATCCTTTCCTAGAGCCTTAGATGTTAAACTAGAAGCCACCCAAGGTCCTGCTGTTTTATCAGTGGAAAAACTCATTTACTGAGTTTAGACAAAGTTTCTGGGCATCCTCTAAGCAACTGACCTTCCCAAACCCTGGAGAAATTCAGAGCTAACCTTTATTGGCATGAAATCCATTATGAGTGGATCTGCTTGGCCACAGTGCAGGTGGAGTTCAGACCAGTTCACCATCTCTGGAAAAAGAGATGGATGGAAACACCTCAGAGCCATGGAGCCAAGGAGAGGAAATGGGTATTAATAATGCAATTATCTGCCTGAGGGCTTTTCTAATAGACCTGGGAGCAGAAGGCTTCTCTGTCCTGAGTGATTGCTGGTGAGCCCTCATTGTCAGAGGAGGAGGAAATGGGATCACAGCCCTGCTGTCCATGCTGTGCTGAGTGTTCTGAGGGGATGCAGGGTCACACCTACAGTCTCCTTGTGCTGGGGTTAATGCCATGCCCAGCCAGTCTGTGGGACAGAAAAAGTGTGTTCTCATCCCATCAGGATTCCCTATGGCCAGGGGACCTGTTGTCAGACCTCTGGATTCAGGTGGACCTACAGAGGTGGGCACTGGTGGCCATCCTGGCTGTTCCCCCTGGCCAGGGCTGGAGGAGGAGGCTCAGGTCAGCTGTGATCTTTGTGACCCCAAATGTCAGGTTGTAGGAAACAGGGCATGGCTGTGCCAGCACTGCCAGCAGATCCCACCTGAAGCTGAACAGCTTTGGTCACAGGAGCTGACCCTGTTCTGGTCTCCTTGCTGCTTGTGGGGAGCCAGGGCAGCAGCACTGGGCTCTGCTGGATGGCACAGCTGGGCACTGCTGCTCTGAGAGCCAGGGAAGAGTGCAGGGGCTGGCACCCACTGCAGCTTCAGCTCAGGGACACCGGGGAGGGCAGGGAAGGGCAAGAGGAGAAGTGTGAGGCTACTTTGGTGTGTGGTGCAGCAGCCAGGCAGGATCATCCCCAGTGCCTTCACACAGTTTGGGATCACCCCCAAAGCCCAGCTGGGTTTGTCCTGATGGGATCAAGGGCATCAAAAGGCCCTCAAAGGCTCCCCCCCATCCTTGGTGGCTCCAGCATATCCATGGGTAGCTCCTCATAGCTCAGCATGGCAGAGATATTGGTTTGGGCCTCTCAGGGTCTGACCCAACTGTTGCATCCTTCTCATCATCACTTTAATCTCTTCTCTCCCACCCCTCTGAGCCCAGAGATGCTGTCCTGTGGCTGCAGAGGGTGGGCTCAGCCTCCGGGGCTGTGCCTGCCCACATCCCACGGCTGTTTGCAAACACCTGCCTTGGAGAGCTGCCCTGGGGCTTGCACAGCCCCAGCCTGGTTCCTCTGCAGGGCTGGGGCTGCTCCAGCACCAACAAACTCTGGGAACAAATGTCAGGAAACATTTGCCCTCCTGAGCTGCCCAAGCAAGGCTGGAGCATGCTCCCGAAGGCAGGCTCTGCAGAGATGGTGCATTATTTCCTGCAGCAGTGCAGGCAGCTGGCTGCAGCTGGGCCTCCCTGCTGTTCCCAGCCTGAGCAGGGCAGATGCCCCAAGGCCCAGTCGTAGCCATTGCCTCAGGCTGGCCAAACCCTGCTGCAGACAATGGGCGCTGTATCTGCCCGTCTGGAGGTGAGGGGTGGCCACACGCCTGTCCCCTGTCCCCAGACAATGGCTGTGCTCTCTGTGCATGGGCCGGGCAGTGGGAGTTGGCTCCTGTGCTTGGAGAATGGAAACTGCTCCAGCAGCGCCTTAATGAAGCGAATTCCCACTTGTGCACTTTCCCCGAACAAAAGGAGCAGTGTCCAGTGGAATTACAGCTCAAATATCACCGTGCTCAAATGTAGGTGGTCCTGAGCTCTGGGCAGGGATTTGGAACTCAGCTCCAACAACAGCCCCACGGCTGGATAATAGAACCACTGGGATTGACTCAAAGGGCTTGTTTGGGGCAGGAATAGAGGTGGCTTTGTGTGAGCTCCAGGCAGTGCCCACCCCTGATGGGGAGGTTTGCAACAAAGCTTAAAAAAAAACGCTGCCCACCGGGGCTGGGCCTGGCCAGACACCCCTGGGACCTGCACACGCCCTGGATGGTCAGGGGGGCCAGGGAAGAGGGAGGAGATGGGCATGGCAGGGTTTGCAGGGAGCTGGGGTTTCCAAGGAGCAGTGTTCACTGGGAATGGGGTTTGCAGCTGAGCTTCTGGTGCAGCTGTGAAGGATGGGGGATCACAGCCAGAGCATCCTGAGGCTCAGTTGGGTTTGTGGTTTTTATCACCTTAAGAGGTTTTACAGAAACGCCCTTGCTTCGAAAGCCCAGCTCCGTGCCTGAGCTCCTGCAATGCTGCAGGGAGGTGGCTCAGGGCAGGTTTAGGCAGGGCACAGGTCAGCGGGGTTGGTCTGGGGCAGCAGCTGCAGGGATGGGTTACCCCAGGTGACGCTCCAGAGCCTCTGGCTTTGCTTGCTGAGCGTGGCAGAGATGTCCCTGCTCACCTGCAGCCAGGGCAGAGCCCACAACATCCCCTCCCAGTTTTCCAGGGGCAGGATCCCAGGGGGCAGTAGCAGCGCCAGTTCCCGCGCTGATGTTGGGCGTTGTCCCGTGTGACTCCGCGCTCCCAGCGGGTGTCACTGACACATCCCCTGTGCTCTCCCCGCAGGGCTGTGTGTGATGAGCGGCGCTGCCATCTTCACAGTGAGGCACACGGACTGGCACCAAGCCTCGGAAAACACCTCCTACGGCTTCGCCTACATCCTGGCGTGGCTGGCCTTCCCCCTGGCCCTGGCCAGTGGCATCGTCTACGTCATCCTGCGGAAGCGCGAGTGACGCCGCGGGATGTGGCCTGGCCTGGCACCGGCATTCCCGGCGTCCCCACGGGAGACGGAGCTGGGGGAGAATAGATGAGAAAACGGAAAAGAAAATTAACCAGAAAACAAAAAAAAAAAAAAAAAAAAAAAAAGAANTAAAAAAAAAAAAAAGAAAAAAAGGAATAAACCCTCCCACCCAAACCAAACCCAAATGACCCCCAGAGGAAACACTCAAAGGGTTCCTTGTTAATTGAAGATGTATATAGTATCTATGGTTTAAAAAACCTATTTATAACACTTTTTACATATATGTACATAGTCTCATTTGCTTCTGTTGACCATGCGCTGTTCTAAAGCCTAAAGCAAGTGCCTAAGGAACTCTCACTCCTAACAGTGTAACAAGAGCGCAGTGATTTCTCTCTCATGCAAAACCCTCTTTGAGCTGAACTCTCTTGCCCTGTCCCAGCCCGTGTTGGCCCACCAGACCCCCCAGCTCTGGTTTTAGGCTGGCCTGGTTCCGCAGCCAGAGGGCTGGGCCCTGCTCCTGCCACATGCTGTGATCCCAAGGGCATGTCCAGGTCTGACGGGAGACGCTCCCAAAAGGTTTGGAGGATTTTGGAGCAAAGGCTTTGATTGTCCCAAGTGCCTAAATGACTTATGTGCCTAAGTCCCATTGCCTCACCACCACACCCGCTGGGAATTTGGGCTTTTAAATCACTTAGGTCGAGCTGCAGCCCAGCCCGGGCCACCCTCCCTGTGGGGCTGTGCCAAGCCCTGGGAATGGCTGCTCCCAGCCTGGAACGTGCTCTGTCCTTGCCGTGGAGCTAAACTGCCCTGAGAGAGCAGGCAGCCCAGCCTGTCCCTGAAATCCAATCCCAGATGTATGAAATGGTGCTATCTATTTACCATTCCTTATCCTGCTAAGCCATTTAATCTTAGTCACTGGAAATTCAGTTAATGACCTTGAAGTAAACAACCAAGCTAGAAATGAGAAATAATTCTGTGTAATATAAATGAGCTATAACTGCTTTTGTACTTAGATTTGCTCTTACTATTATTTTTAATAAAGCATTTATAACCAAGATTCCTTTTTCCCTTCCGTGGTGCAGAGGAACAGAAGCAGCTCTGGTTGGAGCCCGTGGGGCTCTGGCACCAGAGCGAGATGTGAGTCCTCTGCCTGTCAGCAACGAGTCTGGCCATGAATGGAACAGGCACCAGCACAGACCCCAGGCTGCCTCTGAGGACTCCAGACGCTGTTGCTTTTTTTGGTTAATTTTGAGGGTTTTTGGGGTTCTACTTTTTTTTTCCTTGCTTTGCTTTTCTGATTTTATACCGACTGTGTGGACTAAGAAGCAATGAAATAAAAGTCAGAATAACTCAGGTGCTTCTGCTTTTTGGGGTTTAGCGGGGAGTTGGAGGTGGACTCTGCTCCACCAGCCTGCTTGCACAGCCATGCCATGGAATCATGGAATCACAGAGTGATTTGTGTTGCAAGGGACCTCAAAGCCCATCCAGTGCCACCCCTGCCATGGCAGGGACACCTCCCACTGTCCCAGGCTGCTCCAAGCCCCAATGTCCAGCCTGGCTTTGGGCACTGCCAGGGATCCAGGGGCAGCCACAGCTGCTCTAGGCACCCTGTGCCCACCCTCACAGTGTATTTATTTTCCTGTGTGCTCATCTTGCTGAGCTCCAAGCCCAGGAGAGAATTCCACTTGCTGGAGCAGCACTAGAGCCCCTATGAGCTGCAGCCCTGGGGCACCTGTGAGGTCACCCTGGGTCCTGCTGGGTTTGGCACCTGGTAGAGGGGACAAATCTTTCCCTGCAGAGAAGCAGGTAGGATCAAAAGTTGATTTTTCCCTCCTGTGGGGAAATTAAAGATATTCTTCCTTGCTTTGGACCAACATCTTAGAGGGCAGAAAAAGGCTGAGCACTTCAGTTTTGCCTCTGGTCTTTGGCCATTCCCAGTGTGAACAAGAGAGTGGCATCGATTCAGGGCAGCACCTCGGGCCTGCAGGGCTGCTTCGTGTCAAGGAGGCAGTTTTGGAAGTGCATGTAGCTAAAAGACTTTCAAAGAAGAAACAAGGTGAAGGGCTGAAAACCTGGAAAGGGTCCGAAGCAAAACAGCCACTGGTTTGCAGCAGAGCTGACATCCTGTCCTCCAAACAGGCATGGAGCCGTGGCAGGGGAGGGCTGGCTGGGTACCAGGGAAAGGTTCTTCTCCCAGGGGTGGCGGGCACTGAGCAGGCTCCCTGGGTGTGTGCAGAGCCAGGACTGCACTGGCTGATCCCTGTGGGTCCCTTCCAGCTCAGGATACTCCCTAATTCCATGGAACTCTCTCGTCTGGGCTGACTTGGGTGCATTGCATGATGTCAAACCCTATTTCACTGGCTCTCCACCAGGGCTGCAAACACGGCACAGCTGGGCGGGGACGGGGGCTGCTGGGTGACAGCCTGCTCCAGGGCACTCCAGTGCCTTCTCTGCCCATTGCCCCGTTATTTCCCCATTAATTGCCTGTTATTTCTCCTGTTGTTTCCCCGTTATTCCCCCGTTACTCCCCCGTTTTCCCCGTTATTCCCCCCCGTTATTCCCCCGTTTTTTCCCAGCCGGTTCCTGTCGGTCCCGGCCGGCGCGCGGAGCGCGGGCACCCTCCAGTGGCTGCGGACGGAGCGGCGGCCGCGGAACCCCCGAGCGGAGACAGCGGGGAGGGGACAGCGGCAGGGAGGGAGGGAACAGCGGGAAAAGGACAGCGGGGACGGACGGCCCCGGGCTGCCAGCAACCCCTGGCGGAGCTCTGTTCTCCCAGAGTGGTTGGACGCGCCTCGCAGCTTATCTTGTTCCACCCCTGCCATGGCAGGGACACCTCCCACTGTCCCAGGCTGCTCCCAGCCCCATTGTCCAACCTGGCCTTGGGCACTGCCAGGGATCCAGGGGCAGCCACAGCTGCTCTGGGCACCCTGTGCCAGGGCCTGCCCACCCTGCCAGGGAACAATTCCTGCCCCATATTCCATCTAACCCTGCCCTCTGGCAGTGGGAAGAGTTTCCCTGTGTCCTGTCCTTCCATCCCTTGTCCCCAGTCCCTCTCCAGCTCTCCTGGAGTCTTTCTAGGCCCTGGAGGGGTCTCTGAGCTCTCCCCAGAGCCTTCCCTTCTCCAGGTGAGCACCCCCAGGTCTCCTAGCCTGGCTCTGGCTACTGTCCCTGTGGTCAGGTGGTGGGAGATAGGCTGCAGCTCCCAGGCTGTGTTCAGCAGCATGGAGCACTGGCTTCCCTCCAAAGGCATCACTTACTGCCCTCTGGGAATGGCTGAGATAAAGTGTTAAAGAGTTAAAGTTTATTAAAAAACCACAAGATGCTCCAGAGATCTTTATTCCCATCTGCTGCTCGGGTCTGCCACCAGCTCTAGGCTGGGCTGAGCTTTGTTTCACCAAGCCTTGAAAACCTCCAGGTGTAGAGAGTCCCCAGCACTCCTCTGCTAGGGAAAAATCCTTTCCTAAACATCCCAGAGCTCAGTCTGCCCTCACTGCACCCGCTGGGCACAGCACCCTGACCCTGCCCAGGACTCCCTCTGCACACGGGATGTCAGACTGCACAGCAGCCAGGCTGCAGCTTCATCCCCACCCCACACAGCTCCCCCAGCTCCCAAAGAGACACAAGGCATTAAAGGCATTAAAGCAGGACCCAGCCTTTCTGCCTGATCAGCTGTGAGCACTCTCAGAGCTAAATGAGTCTCCAAATTTCAGCACTCCCTGGGGCTGCAGCCCAATTAAAATCCGAACAGCCCATAAAGCAGCGAGCTGAACTCAACAGCAGCAGCATGGCACGAAATGGCAGAGGGGTGAAAAAAAAACTAGGAAAGTTTCTTTAATGTGTGTTGTGTCATAAAAGCAATCGTTTAAATGGCTTTTGCAGCGTTCTCAGCAGTAAATACTCCTGGAGAATGCGCTGAGCAAATCTCATCTCCCTCTTTCATTTACTGCCTTGTAAATTGAAAAATTACGGTGCGAATTACAGCCGTGAGCGCCCGGGCACAGCTGCGGCTCCAGCCCCGTTCCCGGCCGGGCGGGGGCGGCCCCGGCCCGGGGACCGAGACCGGGACAGGGAGCGGGACAGGGAGCGCTTCGGCAGCGGCGGGGCCGAGCCCTGCCTCGAGAGACCCGGGATGTGGGATACGGGATACGGGCAGGAGCAGGGATATGGGGTAAGGGCAGGACTCGGCATTTGGGATACAGGCAGGACACGGCTCGGCCCCAGGGCAGGCTGCAGCAGCCAAGCCCGGGCGAAGGGCTTCCCTGTGCCCAGGTGAGACCACACCTGCAGAGCTGTCAGAGTGTGACAGTGTCCCCGCGTGTGACAGCGCTGGTGTCCCTGTCCCGAGGCCGGACACGGTGCTGCAGACAGCCGGGAGGGGCAGGGCCGTGTCCTGCAGCAGCAGCTCTGGGCAGCGGGTGTCCCTCAGCCCCGCGGGCGCGGCCCCGGAGATGGCCCAGGGGAGCTGGGGCTGCCCCAAAGCCGCCCAGAGCTGAGCCAGGAGCCGGCAGAGCTCCCGGGCTCACCCACAGCCCAGGAGGGAGCAGGTCATGGACACGCTCTGGGATCCATCCCCTGCTCTCACCCCACAGCCAAGGCTGCTCCTGCCTCTCCAGCCTCCCTAAGCTCCCGGCATTAACAAGCCACTTCCCCCAAGCTGATGAAAGGATAACAGCTCCGTGTTGTCCCTGGTTTATTTGCGTCCTGGGGGATAATTCAACATATTTAGCTTTCCCCAAGGGTGAGCTTTCCTGGGGGAATATGTGGCTGGCACTTTGCAGGATGGTTTTATTGTTCCTCTGCAGGCACTAGGTGGGGAGAGGCTTTATTTTAAAGTCCTTTAACTGCTTCATTACAGCCTTTGTTGGTCATGTCTCCTTTCATATCCACTTTTTCAGCTTTCATTTCCCAGGGCTCTCTCTTATCTGCCTTTGGAGGCAGCCCTTGTGAAAAAAAAAAAAAAA
>VXBB01007907.1:0-22485 GCA_013399915.1 Illadopsis cleaveri
AAAAAACAAACAAAAACCTGAAACATCATGAACCCCACCCCCACCTCCCCCCCCTTCAGAAAAGTTAATAAGTTATGTAGAATACAGACCTGATGTGATCAGAAAAAGAGTAATGGATAAAACCTGGAAATGTTATTAGTATTATTAATTATTTTAGCACACACACACAGAATGCCAGAAAAACTGGCGTTATTTATACCACAAGCATCTGCATGTTTTCTAGGTAGTTACAAACTCTTTTATTTCCATAGAAAGAAAAACCACTCAATTTGTACATTTGCATGTTCTGTTGCAAGTGAAGATGTTAAATCATTTCTCAATGGAGAAGTATGTGGTACTTTGGAAACCTTTCCAATAGAATATAAATTGAGTTTTCATCAAAATACTATATTGAGCTAAGTATACATGTAAAATAGTAAGCTAATTTTTAATTAAATAGTTTCTTATGCTGCTTCTCAATGCCCGGCTCTGCACTTATTTGCCTCAACAAGGACTCAAAAACATCACTTAACAGAAACCCAGGAGGAGAGAATCTGATCTTATTGCCTGTGATTCCCACATTTCAAACACTGATGAAGTTGGTGAACTGTTTAAAAAGTGATAGTTGGAACAGGTGACAAGTCAGGATCTTAGAGAAATACAGACTATCAACTGGATTTTGGGAATATGATGATTCCTCTGCCACAAAACAAAGGCTGCCTTCAACACAGGACTCAAAATCTGCCGGTGTCCATGACACTTAATCACAGGGATTTGGCAGGAGGTAACATTAGAGGGCCTAAGAACTCTTTCTGGCTTCAGACTGTACTGAACAGATCGAAAACTAAAACACATTAGTACAGAAAGGTTAACAAAACATCAGTTTTGTGCAACTGATCTTCCTTTTGACAGCATCAAGATTTTTCTGCTTGTCAAAACTTCAGACAAAGAAAATGAGTAATTCATTGTGGCTTGTTGGAGAAAATTGTGTTCTGATCTCATAAGGGAGATACTTGTTAATAGCTACATTACCAAAACTAAAGTAAGATAAGCAGAATGTCTTAATTATGCACATCTTCTAGAAAAACAAAAAAGCAGCTTGAAGTAGCTAAAAGGGTAAGGATTTCCACCAAATATGACTGGCTCCAAAAGTGGCTATCAAAATATAATGTTGACTACCAACTTATTAATGTGTGAGAACTTCAAAGCAGGCATGGAAAAATGCAGAAGACTCCTAGAGGAAGTTCTTCCAAAATATATAAACTTGTCTTTTCCATCAAGCACATTCGGATGCAACATAATGGGACTTCTGCAAATGCAGCACAGCATGCAGAAACTCAAGTTTTAAAATCAGTTTTCTCAGGCTGAGAGGGTGAAGACACCAGTAGAAATAATTTCTGTTCTGTTGCAGGAAAAAAGGATTGCTTATCATTGGCATAATTGTCACCAGTATTGCAAAGGGATAAAGAAATCAGCCTGTGATTTACAAATGGAGCAGGTCAGCATATAGAACTTCAAATGTTTCTGGGCTGAAAGGGGAAAGATGGCCCAGGTATACCATTTTGCTATTTAACTTGGGCAAACTGTACAAAAACTGTTCTTTCACTTAAAACTGAAAGCAAGAACAAGGCTAGACACTGAGTTTTCTCCTTTGCTCCTACTCTTTATAACCTCCAATTCCAACCAAATTTTTCTGCCACAACTAGCCACACAATTCATAGCTTAAATGATCATAGAAGCAATTCTGCAATAAGTCTGATCAAAAGAATGTTTAAATACAATTAAAGCCAATTATGCGCAAGTTTGACTGAGTTCTCACAGTTTCTTGAACCCTTCCGCACAGCAGTGCCATCCTTACAAGGAAAATAAAACATGTGGCAATCTTTTATGTTCTCAGTTCTTCCGCTAGAAACACCAGCCCCTTTCCTCTTTCTCTTCTAGCAACATCTGTGACTTTTCTTTTGCTCCAGTGTAAGGGTCCCACGCCCTCCACACCCCGCTCCGGACTGCCCTGTCCCGGCTCCCAGCTCTCAGCACCATGGCCAGCGCCACGGCGGACGGAGTGGGCGACATTCAGCCAGAAAGCGGGCAACAAACAGAAACCACTTATCTCTGCTCTTTCTTTTGCTAGGTGGTAGGTCACACACACTAGTTTTAACATATGGCTGCCCTGATGCTGTTTCAAAGCTGCTGTTATTCAATGACACTGCGTAGCACTGAATGGGAAAAAAAAATGTTCAAGGTAAATGTTTGCAACAAGGAAATGGTTATAGCTTTTATAATTTCATTGTGATGGTGGCAAAAGGACAAGCATCAATAAATGACCTATGTGTTGTGGTGTTGTGATGATGTGATTTTGACTTTGGATAGGAAGTCTGCTTGTTGATATAAGTAAAGTTTGTGAAAACGGTTTGAGGAACATGAACTTCAATGACAATTCTGGTTTATTCTGGCAATAATAGTAACTGGTTTACAAAATGATGCTGCAGACAGGCAACTATTGACCTGGATTGTACAGAGCTGTAATTATTCACTATCTGTGTTTCTCCAGTTTATGTCTAAATTTCACTATGCTCCAAACAGAGCTTGGGATAAAGCATCTTGGGAGTTCAGAACAAATCTGTTACAGATATACTATACAAATGTATATACAGTGTTATATAAACACACAATGCTGTAGAAATAAGAGTGACTAATCTCACACTTTGCTTCAAATAAAATTTTCTGACATGTCTTTTTATGTTTCATATTACACATTTTCTAGGCCTCTACTGCTACTCAGCCTCCACCCCTCCTCCATAAAGCTTTCTGCCAGTTACTGACAGAAAACACATCTGCAGATACTCTGACTTTTAAATTTTCCTGCCTATTTAAAGATTTTGCATTTGAGTTCATAAATCATTGAAATTATCTTTCCCCTTAGAAAAAAAAAATAATGCACAAAAGCAAACAGTTAAATTTCATGTCAGCAGAATCACAAGCTGAAAAGCTCTAAATGACACATATTTAAAGGATATCCATGCAAAATTAAAAATAACTGACTTCTGGAATAAAGTCTGCTCTAGGTTACTTGAAGGTACCTTCCACAGCAGAGGCCTGGGATCTACAAACTTCCCTGTCTGATCCTGACTACATTAGCAACTTCAGTGGTACCATGATCTGCAGAAATTGTGCACAAGTCACCTGAGCTGCATCTGTGCCCCGTAAAATGCAAATACTTGTACTGCAGTATACTGTTGGGAAAGGCAGGCCTAATTCACTTCATTTCATCAACCATTACAGCACCTTACAGTCTAAAATTAAGTGCACAACAGCAGACCACTGTGACCACGTGCCCTCCAAAGCTCCATTTTACTCAATGCATCCAGGCGCTGACATTGGACATTTTGTTTCTTCTATGGACTCAGAGAAAGTGTTGGAGATTTCTACACATCTCTGCAATGCAAGAGTGAACAGAAGGGAGAGTGAGTTCATACTGTTTTATCTGAATATCCTCTGCTGAACTGTTTTATGTGACCATGACCTATTACAGCTTTTAAACACATCCTCTATTTTAACTGTAAGAATTATATCACTTTCTTCAGTTTTCAAGCTCTCTTCAGCCTTCACAAGTTGAGTCTTCAGTTAAGACTGAAGAATCATTACTCTTGGTCAAGTACTATTAGGAGCAGGAAAAAATAAATTCTCTTTTATAAAAACCAGAGATTTAATCCAGGACTTAACAAAATACAAAAAATCTTTTATCTGTCTATACAATGCTATTCACAGTATTGCTGTTCAGAGCAGAACCATATCTTTTTGTTCTCTTTTCTTCCAAGTTTCTATTTTTATACTATCCTGCTATCAAGGAAGCCTTTCACTCTTAAAAGTAAGCTTATTTTGTCATTTAAATTCCTGAAATCTCCCTAATTTCACAGAATCACAGAATAGTTAGGGTTGAAAGGGATCTCTGGATATCATCTTGTCTGACTCCCTACCAAGGTATAGTGACCTGGAGCAGGTGACACAGGAATGGCCCCAGGTGGTTCTGAATGTCTTCAGAGGGGGAGACTCCACACTCTCCCTGGGCAGCTCTTCCAGTGCTCTGCCTTCCTTAGTGGGAAGAAGTTCTTCCTCAAGTTGAGATGGAACTTCTTGTGTTTTAATTTATGGCCATTGCTTCTTGCCCTGTCATTGAGCATCACTGAAGGGAGTCTGGCACCATCCTCCTGGCACCCGCCTTGGAGATATTTATTTGCATTAGTGACATCCCCTCTCAGTCTTCTCTTCTGCAGACTAAACAGGCCCAGCTCCCACCTCTCCCCATAAGAGAGATGTTCCAACCCCTTAACTGGCCTCCTTTGCCCTCTGCTGGACCCACTCCAAGACCCCATGTCTGTTGTACTGGGGAATCCAGAAATGGATACAGCACTGCAGATGTGCCTCACTAGGGCAAAGAAATGGGGCAAGATCACCTCCCTGACCTGTTGGCCACACTCTTCCTGACACATCCCAGGATCCCGCTGTCTCCTGACCCCCAGGGCACACATGACCAACTCATGGTGAACTTGTCACCCACCAGTACCCCAATATCCTTCCCAGAAGAGCTTACCTCCAGTGGGTCAGCCTGCAGACTGTACTGGGCGTTATCCCTCCCCAGCTGCAGGACCCTATACTTGCCCTTGATCAGTTTCATTAGATTTCTCTCTGCCTAATTCTTCAGCCTGTCAATGTCCCACTGAAGGGCAGTACAGCCTTCAGGTATAATTCAAGTGTAATTTCCTCAAGTGAAGAGCATTGGTTCACAATAAGCCAGTTATTTTCACAACTAGGACCAATCTGAAAGATTTTCCTTTTGTTGCAAATTAAGTGCAAGTAAGTACACTTATATAAACTTCTAATAAATAAAATAGGTTTTAAAGGAAAGCAGAAAAAAAAGATTGAAATATAAAAGTATTTTTGAGTCTGCTCCAAAGCTTAATTCCGTGAGTGCCACGTAACAGGTCAGAAAAAAGAAAGGGAAGAGATGCATTTTCTACAATGTTTTCTTGATATCACTATAACATGCAGAGCCTCGGATTGCTGTGATCCATCCCTTCTAAGTTCAAGTACAAAATTTCTTTGAAAGTAAAATTGGACAACTTGGACAGCATGAACGTGAATGGCCTCAGGCTGTAAGCACATTCCTAATTAATCTTTTGCCATCTGGGGGTTATTCTTCTCCATGCATTTTTAGAACCTCCATCAGCATTTCAAGAATTGTGAAGAAAGAATCAGCTGAGGACTCCTACAATCTAACTAAAAATATGTTCAGTGTAACAGGTCAAAGAAAGAAATCTATTCTCAGAGCAGACAATTGACTTTCACTACATCACATATTTGCTGTCTGTACTTTCTCAAGTGTTTCTATTTGTCCTTTTCTGTACTTTAATATTAAAAGATTATATGTCTCCTTCTCACAGTTAAAATCATCTGTCTGCTCTTCATGTCAACAGACTGGACAGATACCTGGTGACTACTCTCAAGTTTTTGTTTATAATCTGAATGAATGAGCTCTTTCACTTCACTATTCTCTTGAAATGTTAAAAATATGCATCTCATCTTGATGCTATACTTCTATAAAACTATACAAATAGCCTAATCTGTTGTTATAAACATGTCTCTGTGTTTTTCACTGCACATTATACCTTTCTCTTTACTTCATGCATGTGACATCTCCACCATAACAATGGCCAGCACAAACCAGATAATAAGGAAGAGAAGGCAACTTCCTCAGCTAGTGATTGGTGCCATTATTTACTTTTTTGCATTCCTAACTAAAGAAGTTCATTTTTTGAGTAAAAGGACAAAAACCTATACGGTTTGAGGTATATTACCTCACAAGACACCATAACAGCTTATGAAACTGCAACTGAAAATAAACAATAAGGTTACTCTATTTGAGGTCACAGTTTAAAAACAGATTTAGACAGTTGTTAGGATCTACACAATACAACTAAAAATGCAGTTTATATTATGAGCCACTCAGCAGTTATTTCTGAAAGTAAAAGTTGATATCATGGAAGGGTTCAGCAGTTTTTGTAAAACACGAATGGTACAGTTGTGTCTCATACTAAATGTGTGAATTTGGCTCTAGTAACATGAGATCTCCTATGGAGCTGAATTGAGGTGCCTATATAAAAAAGACTCCCAAATCTTGAAACTGATAGATTTTTAACTAGATAAATGGTAAGTTGAACCATTTTTTTGAAAGATCAGGAGTACAAACAGAAGCACTATCAGTTTTATAAGGATCAAAAAACGTAGTACTCAGAGGCATCTGATAAAATGTAACATTTTAATGTAACTAGTGCTACAAGTACTCCGATTTTGAGGGTTTTGGATTTTCTTCCAAAGTGTTTTGTTGCTATCAGATGTTGACACTAGCACCATTTCACCCTTGGATTTTCTTGCCTTTCACAGATGAAACAAGTACAGCTGATTATATGAATTATTAAGAATTTGTGACATCTCATAGGACCTGGAATTCTTCCCTGTGAAGTGAAAAATACTAAGTCTGTACTACTCAATGAATTATGTTCTTAGCAAGCACAAAAACATATTACCTCTCTGCATCTCCCCATTCACAGAAGGAATACTATTGCACCCAGCATCTCATGGAAAAGAACCTTAGGCTGTTAAGTTTGAAAAAAACTGACAGCATGCTCTATGCAAAAGGTACAATGTGTTTGACTTTCTCACATTGGAATATAGTTGCTATATAATCTAAGCTTCTTTTTAGGGAAACTAGTTCCCTGAATAAATTTGGAGAACTCATATGAATGAGTGTAGGTATACAAGATACTTAGAATAATTAATAACAGACTTCTTAGAAAAGGGGAAAATCTCCACATTTGTGAATGGTGTATTCTGCAATTTATGAGTAAATACATCCACGAAGTGTCCATTTCTTCTGTCTGAAAAAAACCTACAGTAACTCTTCACTAGATATCATGTAACTACTAATGTACTATCAAATGTAACTAACAATGACTACATTTACCTAAATAGCTAATATTTACTCTCTTTGCAGTTGGCAGCTCCATTTGGAAGGCAAATTTATAGAAAATCAACTTTCCTGCTTCAAAGAGAAGATACTGATTGGTATATCACTAAATAAAAGCATTTTCAGTGTTCCATGGGAATGGCTTTATTTCTGTTCCTCAATGTCTCTAGAAAATAATATGAATGATGTCAAATATAATTCAGTACAAAAACTTTGGCAGCTATGCATATGTGCTATATGACTTAAATATTACTACATGCAATGTCTAAGATGTGAATGCTGTACAAGAGGCTAAGGATATGGCTTCAATGAAGAACAATGCAAATTAATATAATAAAAAAAGGAAAGCAACATAGAAAAAACAACTGTTTTCTATAACCTAAATTTGTTCAGTGGCTGAATATGAATGGTTTTGAAAAATCATAGGAACCAGTTATGTAGTTATAGGGTAATAGATAACTAACTGAATATTGTATTTGCTGTTTTGAAGTCAAACTTAGAACAGGAGTCTGGATCAGAGACAGGCAAGTTTAAGGCAAGAGCATCTTGGAAAGTACACAGAAAACACAGCAACAAGCAGCAGTGTAAACTAACCCAATGCAAGTCAGAAAGAGGTAAGTATAAAAAAAGACCAACATAGCAAACTGGACTTTCCCTCAAACACAATGAGGAAAAAGCAGAACAGAAAAAAACCCCAATCAAAACAACAAGAAACACACACCCCACCTCTCCAAAACAAAATTGGTCATATCACTGCTGACAGTTGTAAAAGAAAACAAAGGCTTGTACAGGACATCTCTGAAAAACAAGGGCAAACATTAAGGGTCAAAAGCAAGGGAGAGTTACAAGAAAGACCAGGAGCATTGTTAATCAGCCTTTTGGTCCAGAGCTGAAAAAATACCCCCATCATAAAATCTCTGCAAGGCTCAAGTTTAATCCCTGTCTTCCACTAAAGGGTCAGCTTTTTTCAGGTGAGCAGAAGAATCATAACAGCTTTGTAACAGCCTAACACTGGGGAAAGATAAATTACATATCATCAGAATTGCTCACCTCCATTAGTTTTATCTCAGAATACTAAAAGCATGATCTGAAGACATTTCAAAGCCACAAGTGGCTGTTTTTTAGCTCTGGGGAAATGAGTGAGAAACTATTAGACAAATGAGAAAATATGAGAAAGCCAAACTGCCACTCTGTCTAAAAGAAAAAATGAGTACTGGTGCAATGCTGGGGGAAAAAAAAAGGAAAAAAAAAAAGGAAAGGAAAAAAAAAAGAGAAAGTATTTGTCAGCATCAGAGAATAAGGAGATGACTGGCAAGAAATTTTCATTTTTCAAGAGAAATTCATTATTAATCATACCTTTTTTCATCCACTGTAATAGGCCTCATTATGAGCAGAGGTAGCAGATGCCAAACACTTTCACCCCCATGCAGCTTATGAAATTGTCTCACATAACCTTCTTAGAAATAATACAGGGAGACAGTCTAGGACAAGACACTATAGGGTCAGTGAAACACTGGGTAAACACATTGAAATAATGTTTATAAATGATATGAGAGTTAAAAGTAGTTGCAATTTGTTCAAATGGACAGATGTGTCAATAGTCCTGTGTCTGCTCCTGTGTTTGATGCTGCTTGGTGTTTTCACTATTACCATAAGAGGTCATTAATAAACAGGTCATGATTGCTTTAGCAAGTCAAAATAAGCAGGATTTTTCAATACAGACACTCTAAATGTGGGAATGTATGACTGAGAGCATACAAGAATTAAAACAGTTCTGGACAATCTAAAGAACTAATCAGGAAGACCCCTCTCCAACTAACTTAAAAGAGACAAATACCTCCCTCAGGGAAAGTGAATCTCCAGATGAAGGTAATTCATACAATAAAGTACATCCCCATGCTCTATTCAACATGGAGGTGAATCTTGGCAAATCTGGAGACAGCTGAACACATCCTCTGTTATTCCATACAAAAATATATATATACATTTACCTTTATCTCAACAGTTTCCTGCAAAATACTGCTACACTTGATGCTATATGCTAGTGTACTTTGAGCTGGTGCTGGGACTCTGGAGTCCTCTCAATTCCTTTCCATTTTTTAGAAATTGTATTTTTTAGTCTTTCCAGCATAGAGCAATGGGCTTTTGCTGCTTTTCATGCAAGCATTTGGTAAGGGTAGCAAAGAAGACTGCTGGATATAGTTTAATACTGGTGTCCAAAATTCATTCTGAAAAGAAAATTCAAGACTCCAATATAAAGTAAAAAGGAAGTCTTTCCTCCCTAAAGATGCAGAGATGGGTTATTTGTGTTGTCAAAGAACAGAGCTTAGCTGTGGTCACACTATAAGCTTTTGTAAAAGGAGACTGGTGAGCTAGGGAGTCACAGTACAGAAGAATTTAACACACTAGCAAAAATCATGGTCCTTAATTATATGCAAGAAAGTATGGCTTCAAGCAGTCAGTCATGACCTCCATTTGATGAAATCCAAATGCTTTTTCTTCTGCAAAACCCCTGCCTTCAAACAGACGGCATGTCTGGTGACACAGTTTATTATTTTGGCTTTTGCTCATAAGTACCTATAAATCAACACTGGCATCTGCTAGAAAACACTGCTAAAGAGCTAAGGGACAATGTCATAAAGATCTGAGTACATGCAAACACCACCTTAGAGACAGCAATCACACAAAGGAAGTATCCTGTGGAAATATCTGGAAATACTTCCAACATAGGAGCACAACTTCTAGGAAGAAATCAAAATAATAGCATAAAAAGCAGCAGAGAGAAATGAACTACACATTTCAGAACTACCTCTAAAGATCTTGCAGTTTTTTGTATAAAACCTATATGAACACCGTCTCACACTGAAAGCTACCCTAAGACAGTAAGGTAGCCCAATCTTATGGGTCTGAAGTACTACAGGAAGGATAACCACACCTAAATACAACATTAAATGACTCTTTAAGCCATAGGAGCTTAAACAATAATATAAATAATAACAGTAACAATAACATGAACCACTCTTTACGTACTAGACTTTCAATATTTTATCACAGAGCATGCCCATATGCATGTTGCAGTTTCCCTCAAAAGGTATTATTCAAGTTAATGTAATTACAAATTACAATTAATGTATTACCAAAAAAAATCCCAAAACCTGCTATTCTTCAGCATAATAGATTTGGCTGCCATCATTCCACCTGAAGCTGCTGCTTTTATGTCAGGATGGCTACACTAGGATATCCATTGCTTTTAAATCCCCCAGTTTACTCAAGGGCCTTGAAAAAGTTCCAGCCTTGGCTAGTCAATCTAATTACTTGTTGTGAAAACTAAGTAAATATACATACACGGGAAGTTGATGTTTCTTAATGTATGTGTGCATATGAACCTCTCAGGCCTCCTGCAGTCAGACCTGGACTTCAGAATGGTGTTGACAGAGGAAATAAGTCTCTCTCTTTGCCAGCCTATGCAAAACATCAGTAGACCTCAGAAACTCACCACTGACTAACTCATTAAAAGTCACGTGGTGAAGCTTATTAAGTAAAGCAGAGAAATCTTTCATCCTTGGCACTACCAAAATTTTAGTTCTGTAACCACTTCAGTCTTGGTAAAACTAAAATAATTGAAACTCAGAAGTGCCTTTCAGAATATTAATTAAAAAAACAAGTTTGTAATGGTGTATGTACCACTTGTCATGGCATATTCTCATTTCCAGCCCATTCATTTCCAAGAGATGAGGCACAGCATCATCCTGGATATGGTTCCAAGTGGAAGAGACACCCATCACCTCTCTTTTGGTTGTGAGTGCAAGCTGCATGACAGGGCCAGAACTGCTGCAAAGACACAGCAAGCACATCTGAAAAGAGGCAGAAACACCTCCTACTGAGGCTCCTGTTTCCTCAGTCAGCCAGGGCTCCTGAGCCCACTGGTGAAGGGAACAGACCGAGCAGCACATCCAAACACCAAAGGTGCCTGACAACTCTCCAAACACCTTTCAAAACCATCATTTGGGCTTCCCATATAACTCATTTGGTGTTGAATAGAAGGAACAAACAACATTCCCCTACAGGAAATCTGCTAAGTAGAAGGAAGAGAATGATAGGACCACTAGACAGGAAGAATCATCACCATTTTTGAGGCATTCACCATCACATAAGCACGCAGATGGTACAACAAAATTCTTACTGGCAGAAGTGGTGAGCAAAGGATTTACTGCAGAGTAGCAGGCAGATGCAGTCTGTTTTCCAAGTACTCTAGCTTCCACTTAAGTATCTGCATTTAACAAGAACAACTGTGCCTACCCAAGCAATCACTTGAATGAAGACAGCTTTCAAACTAACAACTCCTTTCTCACCATCAGTCAGTGAAGTAAAAAACCCAGGCTGTAGACAGTTTTTAATGCTGAATTTATGAAATTTCAGGGAAATTTACGCTACATGAAATCCTATTTTCCAGTATTTTTGCTGTATACCAAGATTTGCTCATGCTGCTATGGGCAAAATTTCTTAAATGTTAACAAAAAAATGTGCTCTACAGTGAAAGGTTCCCTTTTGTCAAATCAGGTTTTATGTTAAATATACTTTAGATGGAAAACACGTCAGCTTTGTTTCATAATGATTGTAATGGCAGTTTAATTTAAAAAGCACTCTGTACGGCGATGAAAGAACACTGACCTATCTGCAGCTTTTCAGACCTGAATATCAGAAAATACTGGTTTCAGTGGTAGATTTGGCTCATAATTGGAAGTGGGGAAAGACGGGGGTGGTGCTGGTATAAAATCAGTGAACAACCACCCCATTAGTCATCCCAATCGTGTCAGAGTCTAATCCTATGAAACCCAGAGGCAAAAGTCTTCATGGCCAACTGATAATTTTCATACTTCATTTTATCTTTCAAGGTATTTTAAACTACTTCAGTAGAGAATCTGGCACATGAGAATTTTATGAAAGAAAGGTATGCTCAAAGCATGTATTTTGTATTGGAGTTTGAATAGAAATCATTGCCAGGATAACATATCTCTATCTCAATACGGCAGGGCAAGTTCCCATGGGACACCCAGTTCAAGGCAGAGCCCTAAATGAAGTCTGACACTCCACAATAAATCAACAGTTTCTGAGCATCATAATGCTCATTTCATTTTCCAGTCTTCAATTTTTTGAGGCCAGTTCATTTGAGATTCATAACTCTTCCTTTGGACTCCATGAAAATGCTCATTTTTGAATGACTGAGGGATCAGGTAAAACTTTGTTACTTCCCAGCACTAGAAAGTTCTAATACAAATGAAGGCTGTGGGAAAGGCCAAATCAGGGATAACAACCTTCTTCATTTTCTTTGAAAAACCTGTTGGGGCAACAGGGGAAGAAAGGAGCATTATTATCCTGTGTCATGTTATCAGAAGGGCGACCCCAAGAAGATGCACAAAAAGAGTGTTTAGCTGGAGAAAACGAGAAATTGACAAGCAACCTGTAGCTACAAGTAGACATTTGGGACCCACAAAGGATGGCAGCTGTTGGCAGAAGTTTGACCATCTGAGAATAAGAACTATGGATCGAGCATGAAAGAGAGAGCAGATTCAAAGCATCTCTTCTGAGCACCTGTGTGGGAAATGACACCATCAGTTGAGGTGCTGACAGTGCCTCAGAAATTTCTGATGCTTGGAGCATCTCAGGTGTGGGGAAGCACAGAAGAGAAAGGCTGCCCCGCACAGCTGCTGGAGCTTAACACACTTTCAGACTCCTTCACCTGATAAGGTGCAGAAGAAATCTCTGCAGCCACTGTGCCCCTGTGGCCAAGAGCACTTGCACCGCACCAGATGAGTTACCGTGGAGTACCCAGACCCCTGAGCTGGAAGACAGAGATAATAAGCAGAATGAATTCCCCAGAATCCAAGGGGAAATGGTCAGCAATACGTTGTTTCAAAGACATTGAGACACGATTCTTGAGGTCATGGTTTGGTGTTGTTGCAGCTTTAGGTTTATGGTTGGATCATATGACCTTAAGGGTTTTTTCCACCCTAAATAATTCCATTATTTGATCGAGGCATTTTATCATCTCTACTGGGCCTCAAGAATTATTATGACCAACAGCTTCCAACCATCTTTGGAGAGATTTTCTTACATAATTTCAGACTGCTGTGTTGACCATCACTGATAGAGGACAGAACAAACACTTGCAAAAAAAAAAAAAAGGGGTTACAATAGGTTTCTAAATACCTACCACTCATTTCATCTTCATCAGTGCACCCACTTTGGTGGTTCCCATTCACCTGACATCAAAAGGAATCACAGAAGTCACTACACATTAAAAGCTTGCCCCTTACCTTCTCATCCATCTGAGGTTGCACCTACACATATGTGCACACATGAATTCATGGCAGCTACATGAATTATGGAGCATTCACAACAGCATCTTATTACTTCAAGGACAATGATAAGCATGATTTGTTTCAGTCAACTGTTTTACATCCTAGCAGTTAAACAAAATGGAGTTATTCTATAACAAAAATAATGCTGTTATGTAGAGTCACAGATGAATGCAGAGACAATGGAAGCTGACAAAAAGGACTAATCAGCCAGGGAGCCATCAAGCCATCATTCAGATTTTTGATTAGTGGTATTGAAACACCCTTATATAGCTTTGTCAGGCTAAATGGCAGTCATTTAGGCATATATTTCATGTCCAGTAAGGACACTATATTTTCCAGACTATTCTAGCCATATGTATTTCTCTTCCAAGCTATAAAATAAAAATTGTTACATAAATGACTTCCAGAAGCACTGAAGAACAGTAATTTGATGCAAGACTTGTAATATTCATTCACAATTTCTATATCAAAAACTGTGCCTATAACAGAAAATAAATTTTCTCTATCCGCCTATTCCTCAACTTCTGTTCCTCAACTTCCCAAAATGATCTGTCCCTTGTGTAGTTCATCAAAAAGAAAAATGAGCTGATTTAGCACTGCATGGGGGTTTAAAATAATTTAACAAAATTTTTGCTTATCTTTAGTAATGCACATTTCTCTTTTGCTGGACTTAAAGGGGCTAACACCATGTGGTCAGACATAAAAAATAGTAAAAATATGTGAAGACCTTCACCTTATCCAATCTGTGTTAAGGCACAGTAAAAGGAAGGTGTAGGATGAAACCTTGCAAGGATGAAGAGCAGCTTCTACAGCTTCACTCTTCCCTAAGATCTACTCTCAATGGATTTTTGCATCAAATGACAAGAGAGTAGCATCTTACCTGTTTTCCACCAAATGGAAAACATTCTGTGTTGAAGGTGATCTCTTCAACAAACACAGAATGGCCATAATACACTGAGACAAGTGGCTGCAATATCATTATACAATTTTAATTCTGTGAAGATTTTGTGTCTTCTGAACAGGCTATGATAAATCTGACATTTTCCAATGCTAGAATCTTTCTTTACTCAGAACACAGATGGAAAAAATAAAAGTCTTGAAAGCTCACATAAACAGAGAGAGTAAAGAGGCAAAAAACATTATGGGAAAAACAGATAAAATTACCAATAGCACATTATGAGCACTGGATGAGACCCAGTTAATTTATAAACTCGAACTCATAGATGAAATAGCTTAAATTAAAATGATATCTAAACTTTTGTACAACATTGACTTAGCCTTTTCAGACTGAAAGAAAACAAATGTGACAATTTTTAAAATGTTAATCAGCACAATTGAAGGACTGTACTGTTGCTCTATATTGCTGAAGTCATTTAAAGCTCTAAGAATATGAACTGTGGATATATGGATACATATATGAGCCTGAGGAAGAGTTAATGTGGCCTCTGTAAAGAGAAGGTATGTGTCAAAACCACAGAACTTCTTTGAAAGACTCAGCAAGCATTTGAATATAAAGTAGGTTTGATTGATTTTTAAACTTGGATTTTCAGAAGTTACTTGACAAGATCCCTCAAAACAGATGCTTGAAGAAACCACAGAAGGCACCAATGAATTAGTAGTTGCTTAAGAGACAGAAAACAGGGAAGGAATAAAAGTTTAGTTTCCACAGTGCAGAGAGGTCATGAATAAGTCTAACTGACCAGAGCTGGTGTCTGCTACCCAAGGAACTAAGATGAGAAATGAGTTGAAAATAGCTAGTTGGGATTTTTTTTTTTATAATCCAATTTCTCCATAATAAGTCTATGCCCAGCTGCAACAGATGTGTACTGAGATTCAGTTATGGGGTATTAAATGGCAGAGAAAATTCCCCATAAATAAATACTAAATTATAAATATTGAACACAATCCTAATTTCTTACATTAAACAAAATAATTGGCCTATTATCACAAGAAAAGACATCTTGAAATATAGACGAAAATTACACAAATCAAACCTTTGACTAGAAGAAAAAAAGAAAAGGCAACCCAAAACCCAATAACTGTTAAGAGGTATTAAGTATTAGCCCATACATAATTTCACTGGGTGAATGTCTCCTCTGGTTTATCTTCATTTATTCGAAGCTTTGCTGGACACACTGCTGGGAAAACTTCTCTAACTAACTTTTTTAAGCTGGGAGGTTAGACTGGACGATCTTAATTCTCTGCCAATTCCATTAGTTTTGTGATTCTTTGTTACCTCTCAAGCACTGCATGGAAAATTGACATGACTATTCTGTTACGAGGAACAGAGTTGAAGGTCCAGATTTAGCTTCAGATTTCTGGAGGCTGAGGGACTGCTCTGGGCAAGCATCAAAGGATGGATGTTCTTGCACCCCTCTCTAGGCATGGGCTTCTCACTATGGATGGGAGACAGGATAACCACCCCTAACAGGCCTTTGATCTGACCCAGCACCCCCATTCTTACACCATAAAGACTCAAATGACTCTGGATGACCACTTAATTTTAAATTGTATTGCAAACATATATGTATGTTTGCATTAGTCAGTAGATTCTGAAATGGCTGAAAGTTCTGGAAACAAATACTGAGTGTTTCCAAACAAGATGTCTCCATAAGCAAAACAGAAAAACACATTCATGGTATCATTAAGAGTGGATTCTTTCTGGAAGGAAAATTCAAGTTTCCTTTAAACACTAAAACACACACACCCAGTGCATTGCAGGCCCATCTCTGAGAGCAACAACTGCAATTTAGGTATATTTTCCACTGGCCAGGCATTAGGGACGCAGTAGAGTACATCGGCCCCCAAAGACATTTTGATTTCAATTTGAGATAAGTATGTGACTAGGAGAATCTGGTTGATCCTTTGGTGGTGTCAACAGATCAATACTGAACTTACTGCTACCAACAAGAGGACACTGAAAATCAATGCAATTATTCTGAAGATAACTGAGAAGAACTCTCCTGAGTCATCGAGACAGCTCCTGGTAACATGGGCAACCATGTCGTACAGTCTCTTCCCCAAAATTATCACATACCGATTTTAGGCACAATTCTCGTCTGTCTTGCTCAGCTTAAAAGGCTGTTACAGAAGTATAGATGGTTACCAACTTTCTTCTAAATTACAATTTTTATCGTAATCATGGTCAAGGTAGTTCTCTTCTCCCTTGAATGCACAAGGCATCCTTAAATTTAAGTGAATTATTCTAACTCGCAGATGTGCTTCTCTGTTGAAGAACTATCATAACCAACCATCTGGGGGTAAAGAAACCAAATTCCTCCACTGTATATTTTCAGATGAAAGAGATTTTACATAATACATATGAAGGCAATTATTTTTTGTCAATGCTGCCATCACTTTTCACAACTGCAACTATCATGCTGGATGGATAAAAAATTAGGACCTATCAGGTCCCAGATAACTCACAGACCCACATAATTTTCAACTGCCATGTAAAAACATTTTTTTGTTTGACAGACTTACTGGAGATGAGTCCTTCCACATTCAGGACTCAATAAATTTATACACACTTAATCCACATTTCAAAAACAGAAGGAGGAATATACCTACCTGCATATTAAAGCCTGATCTACTAAAACATCAAGAGTTCTGTCAACTTCCTGACTAGCACATCAATTATTTTATTTGGCACCCATCACAAGAAGACAGGTGTAGAATGACCAATTCTGCAGCTTCTGAAGTTATGCCTATTAAATACGTGCAGAATTTCTTCCTCTTTGCGTAAAGATGATTGAGAGTGCATTCAAATGCTTTCTCTAGAGAGAGAAAGCACTGGGAGCTAGGGCGAGGCAAGGTGAGAATAGACTCCCTCATCTAAAGGAGCTAGGAATCACCAAAGGAATATAAAAGAAGAGATTCATCCTTGGTATGGGCAACACTGCAAGAATTCTGATTTGTTTCAGTTTCAGTTGGAGTGGAATAATGGTATAGAGGGGAACAATTTTATTAGCCATTTGCTTTTAGGATTTTTTTTCTCAGTCTCAAGAAAATTTGCCTTTGCATCTAACCTTCATCAAAACTTGCCAGAAACACACTGCACACTACTTCAGGTTTTTTGCTCTTATCTGACATGCATGTTTGAGCACTATGTCTTTGGTTGGTTCTACATCTTATTTAATATTTGAATTATCTCCTTTGGAATAAACTTTGGAGTATGCTGAATAAGTTTGCTGATGATAAAGGTGAGGAGACATTGGCAGTGCATTAGAGAGCTATAATACCAGAAAGGAAAAGCCTGTACTTACTACCTGGGGTGTAGCATCAGGAGAAAAAGGATAAAATTTAGCTGCATTAACTGCATAGTCAAAAAGTATAGACAAATAACAAGAACTCCACTATAAAATCTCATCAATTGCAAACAGAGAAGGAAAACATACAGCTTGGGCAACAAACAACCAGAGAGCTATAAGCCACCAAGACCGTAGCTGTAAAAAAGGCAAATAAGACTCCATTCAGTAATGTTTATTGTTCTTATTTAAAAAGTCTGAGGATTTTGTAACTGGAGGCAGTACACAAACACAGCTTCTGAAACCTCCCTATGTTCCAGCAGGGAAATAAATCATATGAAAGCTGCATCACTTCTGGTATGGCTTGTAGAACACAGTCCAAGCAAGAACCAAAGACAGAAGACAAAAACAGTTAAGAGGGACCTGAATCAGAACTTCCACAAGGCACAATTGCACAAGATATTAACTTACTTCATACTTGCAATCTGGTTACTTTGAGTGAAGGATGTCTTTAATGAACACAAAACACAAAATGCAAAAAGGTTTGTAAATTTTAGTTCAAAATTTTTGAATAATTCCATGGTGTGAAACCGTCCCTTATACACAATGCGTAAGTACTTCAATTACTCGTTCTAACTCAAACAAAGAGAAATGCCAAAATATTGAAATCTGTCATGGGATGAAAATTCCAGAGTTCTCAAATATGAAAATTAACTATTGCAAAGATAAGAATATGTGCATAAACCAAGCTTTACAGGTATGGTTCTAAAGAATTACATATGGTCTTCTAATGGCCACATGCCATTGTGGATGACTAACACATCTTGCTAATCATTATTATTCTACCTTAGTTATGACTAGAGCAAGACACAGTAAAATGGTATCACTAGGTATTCAACATAGTTAAGACACATGGTTCATAAGAAACACCAGGACAAATTACATAAACAGGCTATCTGGCTATTTACTGTGTTAATTCACAAATAGCAATATAATCAGTTCACAGAATAGAGACTGACAAGAGAAAGAAAGTAAGATTTGGAGGGCTATATATGTGAAGAATAAATTTCCCCAGACCCAATTTAGACAGTCATTTGTAATGGAAATATATCTAATATGATTTTTTCATCACAAATGACACTTCATTTTGTCTAAAGTCATGCTGGAAAAGAATGTGAAGAGGTCAAAATATTTTGGTTTTTTCTTCTACTATGTAAGTGCAGCATGAACAATTAAAATAGTCTAGTATGGATCAAACCATTTAAAATCACTGTATATTAACATGACCTAATGTCCTTTAACTAGACAACCTGAATATCCAAATGGTCAAAATGACACCATTGTGCTGAGGAGAAGGTGACCAAGTTTTTGGGGTTTTTTTCTCATTTGATTCTCTGAAAAGAAAAGAATGTTCTCTATATCTACTGCAAATCAAATAGGTTCTGTGAACAACTTTTGTAGTAATGAATAAAACTGCCTTTTCACTCAATTTTATTCCTGCTCTCCCTACTTTTGAATAGTTATAATATAAATTATAAAGAGAAATGGGATTTGAATTTAAACTCAAAAAATAATTTTATGTGTATATTTATTATGGAGATAATACAGAGATGGAGATGGGTTTCATACAGGTGTCAGAGAAAAAAAACATGCTCATGTATTTTAGGGTCTCTTTCATTGCAGATTTTCCGTTACATATTGATTCCACTTGGAATTGATTACTGATCTTACTTAGAATTCATCAGTTGCTAATTTTAACTACTAAACTCTGCTCATGTTTACAGTTAAGATATTCTTGAATTACAATGTTGTGAAGGGAGAATAAGATACAATTAATTTACCAGTCTTCCTCCTCCCTGCACCAAACACAATTAATTTATTATTGTCTTTTCAGTGTCATGCATTTTGCTACAATATTAACAGTTACTTGTTGTTCTAGTAGCATTTTTTTAAGACTAGAATTTGTCTTCCTCTTTCAACTCAAGTTGATCCTCTGCCAGTTAGCTAGCAGACCAGTGAACAGTGTGCTGCACAAGCATTTGCAGCTTCCGTTGAAAAGGCTGCAAAGAATCCCCGGAATACAAAGGGTGAGAGAGAGAAAATACCCACCTTTATTAGGTTTCTTCCTCTGATCACTTGGACCCTATCATTAAACAATGTCATTAGTCATTTCCTTAAGCCATCATCAGTATCTACACCATAAAGTATTGCTTCCCATTACAAAATCAGCTTTCAACCCTTTCATTTTTAATTTTACTAAGCTAGTCAGCCAGAAAATTGTGAGGGTTTGAAGAGAGAAGGATCACTTGCTGCACCCACAACATCAGGCAGGGCTGGAGGGCATCCATTGAAGCAGGCAGGAAAAACATCCATGTACCTCTGTCCTACAGCTCCCTGAGCATAGATTATGGTAATGATGTTGGAGTTCTCAGCATGTCTTGCATTCAGTTTTAACAAATCACTACTGCACAACACAGGAAGCTGACAAACATTCTCCATCAGGAAGACAAAAACCCAAACATCTGTAAAGTACCGGACATCAGATCAGAGCTGTGGTTCATTTATATAGAAAATATGCCAATAGGTTAAAAAAAAATTCTTAAAAAATCTGTACTCATCCATGGCAGATTCTCTCAGGGTCTTATAAGCCTTACCAAAACATCAATTTTCTCTCCAAAAGTCTAAAATTATGAAATACCACCACATTAATATAAAATAATCCAAGTGTGTCAAAAGCATTGAATTTTTTTCTGGTCCAAAGCATGTTCTTAAAATACTCTTGTTGATCCACAACATTAGGCTGGTGCAGGACATCTAACAAGTCAGAAAACAGCAAACCACATCTTGTCTAGAGATAATCTAAAAGAGATACGTCCTCAAGTTTGAATAAAATTCAAACAACTAATGACCAAAACACATTATAGCTAAAGATCTTATTATCAAGTGAAAACTTGGCACAATTTACGGCCAGCCTTCCACAGAAGGGTACAGAAGTCCAATCATTTCAACACAGTCTGTTTAATTTTTTTTCAGCTAAGTACAAAATAAAATCACATACGATATTCTTTGGCACTGTCATTGTGACTCTGTTAACAAGAATTATTTAGAGAAAATCAATATGAACATTATTTCAGAAGTACTTGAAGATAATACCAGTGGCAGCTGATCTGGTTGCCTGTCCATCCCAGCCACCTCAATATAAAAAGATAAAAACAAGACATTTGTTGAAAATTTTTATTTGTATTCCATTCTGCTGAAGTCTGTGGTGCAAACATTAATGAAATCACACTAAATTGAGTATATTAAGATGCAGTATCAGTGCCCGAAGCCAGTGAAACTGGTAGACATGAATATGCTTTAAAGACCAAAAGACTGAAAATAAGTAAACATACTGGTGTGTTCATAATCATCTCAATTGAGAAGAAGATATGAATATTCACAAGAAGTAAAAATTACAGCAGGGAAAGGTATGGAGGGAAACACATACATGACCCTGTTTTAGAATTGACAGCTATTTCTTGAATCCAAGCAAGCTGGTTTTGTTTTTTCTTCACAAAGCCTGGAAACAAGCCAGAGGAGAGATGTTTCTGGTGAGGAAGGTCTTGGGGAAAAGGACTGTGGAGATGACATCAGTTCTGAGATAAAGTTAGAGCCCTGGCATCTTATCTGTGGCATATGGATGCTCACAGCAAGGTATGCATTGGAACACAGATGATACATTTGTTGAAGGGCATAAAATTTAGTATTTTGTTTTTAAGGCTGTGGATTATGACTCTTGGACTTGTTTTTATGTTATCCCACCACAATATACAGAAAGTAAACTGCCAAAGGACAGCATGGTTTATAATTATTTTTGTTCCTCAAGAGGGCTCCCACCTCCTTCTCTTTTACATTTTATGTTCTTTATTTCTAGCACAGATAATCCCATAAATGAAAGGAGGCAAACTTATAATCAACAGCATTACAGGAAAAAAAGAGGGGGACAAAACAGAGAGCACAATGGAGCTTAATGATATCCTGGCCTTGGTTAGATAAAGGCCTTGGGATAAGTGACCACAGATATGAGAACTGGGAAAGTACAACATATGCAGATATCAAGGTTCTTGAAACTATGCAGTTTTGTAAGGCTGTCAACTAATGCCAACAATAGGCTGATTCTGTAACTAGTGAGAAATTCTTGCTTAAGGATGCGACTGCGTAGAGCTGCAACAGTATATAAGACTGAACTGAGAGGAAAATAAATACTTCAACCCCTTTTTGCTTGGACTTCAATGGCTTCAACTCCAACTTCTTTTTGCTTGGGCCTTTGATTTCTTTTTGCTTAGGCTTCTTGCTTGCACTACTATTTGCACCCCTCACTGAAGTCCCATCTCTCAGTCGCACGGCAGCTGGTGCTCCTGTCTGAGGAGGCAAATATCCGCCTAAGCTGTGTGGCAGCCAGCAACGCCCCGGAACTGAAGTGCTGCTGAAAGAAGCAGCGTCGGGCCCAACACAATCCCTATGGAGGATCGGGAGGCGAGCCAGGGAAAGGAAACATGGGTCAGGGAATGTCTGCCCAGGAGAGAGATGTTTTTCTGCTTATGTTTGAGCTGCTTAAGACACATAGCAAGTCCTTGTCCTCTCATGACTTAAAACTTGTACTGAAGTAGGCAGCTGCCGAGGGAAAAAAATGTCACTCTGTCTACTATCTTTACAAAAGACGTTTGGGACCGTATAGGAGTTAAACTATGGAACTGTGGCACAAAGGGGAATAAGGCAGCAGCTGAGATGCTTCCCTTTTGGAGGGTGATTTATAAGACTATGGAAAAACAAGAACAGTCTCAAGCTGTGGGTAACAATCTAGTATGACTGGCAGACCCACCGAAGGCTATAA